>VZTO01027367.1:39452-85808 GCA_013400615.1 Syrrhaptes paradoxus
GACTTCCCCTTGGTGAAGCCATGTTGACTGTCTCTAATGACCTTCTTATCCCTGATATGCCTAGAGAGAGCATCAAGAATAAGTTGTTCCATCACCTTTCCAGGGATGGAGGTGAGGCTGACTGGTCTATAGTTACCCGGGTCCTCCTTCTTGCCCTTTTTGAAGACTGGTGTGAAGGTAGAAACCTGAAGGGAGTTTTTACTGGATAAAAGCAGAAAAAAAGATAAATACTAGTATTTTAAATGGAGAATAAAAATTATTGTGGTCAAATGCCTTGACAGCACGTCTGCTTTCTCTAAACTTGGAATAGATGCTGTTGCTTTAAAAGAACAGATATTTCATGCCTCTGCCATTTCCATTATCATATATTTCTTATTCATGATTTCTTAAATGTAAAAAATGTCCTTAATTCTTTGAAAAAGGAAACATTGTGAAACACTGGACTTTGGCTTAGACTTAAATGCAGAGAGGTCCTTCTCATCTGGCTCACCAACAAAAGGCTGGAGCACAGTAGGGAACTCGGACAAAGAGAGAGCATAGATACCTATTTTATATTGTTTTCTGGATGGTTTAGAGTCATTGCGTCTTTCAGTGATGATTCCTTCCCCAATTACCACTTAGAACTGGACGCCTGAGGCTTTTGGTTTGTTTGTATTCGGTTGCTTCAGTGCCCAGTTTTGGACACAGCTGAGTTTTAGTCATCTAAATGAGCAGCTTGAATCAGAACAGGCTCCCTTTATAATGACCTGTTAAGAATCCACCTGCTCCCTATTGACTGCACAGGGAGCCTGAAATTAGATGCCTCAAGATGTAAACACAGTTATATGGACAACATGAAGCATAAGTATTAATGTTATATGGACAAAATAAAGCATAAATATTAATGTTCTGAGGATGCTCTTCTTTAGTGTTCAGTGTATGGCCCCCTGAGTGGAAACACTAGATCCTGCTGCTACAGAAATCATCAGTGGGAGTTTCAGCTGGGATGCCCAGGTAGAAATAAAGGGTAGGGTAACATCTTTCTGAAAATTTACCTTTTCATGGACTCTTCAGAAGAGTGCATTTCCACTGAGGACCTCAGTGACCTTCTGTCACTGGCACAGTTAGTTCTCAAATTACCCAAAATTTGTGTTCCCAAATGCCATGAGACATTTTTTTTCTGTTTCAAGTCCAGGCAAACTGAAGCACGGAGACAGTATGGCCCATGCTTGCATAGATACAGCTGGTCAGAAGCAGTGTTAGAAGTAGAAAGCAGGAGTTACAGAACATCGTATACACTTGTAGTGCAAAGCATGGGTTGCCTGAATGTCCTCCCAAAATTAAATGAACATTTGCAACCTCAGCTCCAACCCTCCAGACTCCCATTACTCAGTAGAGTACTTGCTACTTTGATTTCCCCAGGACTATTAGTGGTAGCAAGCACTGCTTTGGATGGCAAGTGTTTGTGGATGGATTCCTAAGTTGCCTTCTGTGGAATAAAAATGAGAATAAGAATTTTGAGGGAGGTTGAAACAACTGCTAAACCTATTACTAAGGGCTGATTGAAAATCCTGTAACATATCCAAAAAAATGTGCAATAATATAGCAAAACATGCAAAAACAAGGCCAAGCCCATATTTCTGAAGAGTTTCCATAATCTCTGCATTTTTATATAGGAGCTATATTTTGAATATCGAATACCTGAGATCTAAAAATACCTTTCCATTCCGTTTACATCAAGTGGTGACAATATCCTAATGGCAACCCTTCAACTCTCTGTTGTAATAAACACCTTCCTGAAGAGAATAATTAAACAGCCCGGGATGCAGTTGGCAGCCTTTGCTGCCAGGGCTGGTGTTCTTTGCTGCTGGTTGCTGCCTGGCTTGCTGACCCCTGGAACCACCAGAGTCTTTTCCACAGAGCTGTGCCCCAGCCAAGGGAATGCCACTTTGTTCTGGCTTTGTGTCTTTCTCTCACCGTCACCTCTTCTGCTGACATGGTCCCGGAGTCTGAAGGTTCCAGCTGCCTTGCAATGTCCTTCACCAATCACTTTGCTCCCATCATTTGCTCTTCCTCAGCTGGGGAAAAATCCGAGTATCTTAATTTCACACCTTCATTGCACATCATGGAATCCAAAATTACCGATGAATGAACGTTATCCATTCCAGCTGTTTTATCCGTCTATTTTTGTAGAATTATTTGTTTTTCTTTGCTTGTCTCTTTGCCCTTTCCAGATGAAAACAACACTTGACAGCCAGAATGACCACTCTGTGCTGCTACGGAAACAAACCAGAAAATGATACTGAGAAGCAAGACATTTGTGTGAGCATATTTGTAGAGGATCAGGCTTCAAATGGATGGAATGTGACTGTTGCAAAGGTTCTGTGGTAAAATTTGCTGGAGCATAACATTGGGGGTTTGAAAGACACGGATAAGCCAAACCAACATATATGTTTGCAGTGTTTAGAGAAGCATTTACAACACAGGGGGGTAAACCAACCTCATTTCAAAACAAACCAATTATCCAGGCACCATGTACATCAGCAGGAAATGGAAGCCAACACTTAGAAAAAGGCCAGAAGAGAAACTAGTACAGTTTGATGGACAACGCAGCACTGCACTTAGGGTCATGACAGGAGGAGACGAGGTGGGAAAAGCTGGAAGAAAATCAATGTAATTAAAGATCAGAAAAAGAAGAGCAATGCAGTGCCTCTAAATCCCATGTTAAAATTTTTCATCTACTAAAAACATATTTTTCAATACTATTACATTGAAAACAGTAAGTTATTGTGGTGACAAAAATTTAATTCCTTTATTCAAGTTATTTCCTGACAAAAATAAGGGTTTTTTTGTCAATTTTATAGAATGAATCAGCTCTAGACTGGCTCTGAACCTAGTCTGATGTCAGGATGTGTCACACCTCAGCTCAAACAGAGTGTGGTCAGAATCAAGTGTAGCTGTAATATATTTAATTGAATTTCACCAGTTTAGGTTGACATAATTTGGAAATTTACATTGACATCACAGTAGCTGTTTAATTGCGGTGTTATTAAAAAAATTCTGTAGCCATTCAGCATGCCACAGCTCTATACCACACGTTCGTGTTCTCAGAGATTATATTAACAGTTGTTAACTTCCCTATAGTTTGAAATAACAGAGACAGTCCAAACTTCCGCTACAAATGAGACATGAAATTACCTAAACCTGTCCTTCAAATACCTTTTTAAACATCCACAAACCCAACAGTTGTATCTGAACTGTGCCCAGTTTGGAGGCACAGGTACTTGCCCATAAGATTGCATGTGTAGTGTCTGTGCATGGACATTTGGGCAAAAAGTTTTAAAACTGAAGAAATCGCAAAAGAAGATACGGAGATGTCTGAACTTTGGAAACAAGGCTAGTAGGTAACTGGATAAATACTGACTTGCAAGTCAACCTTCTGACTCCTCCTGCATGTTGTTAGAAAATGGTTTATTGCTGGTATTTCAATAGCCATGGAGTGTAGTTAATTCCAAAGTGTGACAGAACATCCGTGCACTTAAAAGATAGTTTCTTTTGCAATGATAAATAAACAGCTACTTGATGCTGGTAGTTATGTGGCACTCTAAGCCTAGGAAGATAGAATGTTGACTTCCCAGCACCATTATTTTCTTTCAGAACCACTATTTTCTTTCTCTTTTTCACTCTTTCTAATCTCCCAAATTGTTTTCTTTTTAATGACACAGCTTACGTGCATGTAATGCTTTTCATCCAGAACAATGCCAAAGTGCTCTACAGGCTCAGTATTGTATTAGAGAAGCTTCACAACAAATGCATTTTTCTGTATTAGCACTCTTCTAGAAAGAAAAGGACCCTGTGTACATGACAGAAAGTACATCAAGAAGATGAGAGCATGTATATTCAGATATTATGTAGATTGTTAGATTGAGAGTGAAGATTAATGCAGAAGCGCCAATACTGTCTGGATTTAGTTTCCTTTTAATAGTTCAAGTATTTTAATGGCATTTGAGTTGAGATTTCATGATTTGTAGGATAATCAGTAGATATTCCAACACTCTCTAAGTTATGGAAGAAAATGAAGCAGGAAACATAAAATGTACTATAAAAAAACTGGAAAATGTCATTCTGAATTTAATCTCCCCCATAAATCAAGTTTTCATTTCCATTTTGCTTCTTTTGGTTTTTTTGTTAAATAGATGTCTACAACTCTCCTCCTTTTTCTGTAACAGGGAAAAATTACAGAATTTTTTGTTATTGTTTTGGAAGTGTAACTATTATTGGATAGTTTTTGGTTTGCATTTAACATCCAAAACATTGTAGTAGCATGCACATTGTAGTATTGTAAAAGCAGGTGGCATTCCATATAGGTAAGGCTTGCATTTGAGATAAGTGTTATCTATATTTTCTCATAATTAGTTATGAACCTGGCCCTTGATAAGTCCTCTGGGATATAAACCAGCTGAACCTTGCAGGTATTTATTGTCTCTATGGTGGTTTAAATAAAAATTCTGCATTATAGTCTCCCAGTTTGAGGGAATTTCAGTTCTAACTTTGACCCTAGCATTTTCTCAAGGTCTAAAACAGGTTCATTACCTATCTACAGAAGCACTCAGCAGTGTGAATTTAAATTCCTTGTCACAAGTGTGACAAAAGTTGACCTCCTGTACTGTCCTCTGCCTTGTGGCTTTGATTATTTGCTCAAAACTCTGGTGACCTTTACAAGGGTCACCATGGCACAATGGCAGCCATCGCCATCATCCTGCTTAGTGGTTTGCCTGGAAATTGCTCACAGTTTAGAAACGCTTTCCTTTTAATTTAGCCATATGGGAAATAAATTATACTATGGAATGGTACGTGAACTCACTTGCCAATCAGATAAAATTAGTTTGGAATTCTTTTATACTGACATCATTTTCCTAACGTACAAATTCACTCTTGGACACAGAACTAACGAATGTTTGTGTTGGCCTGTCGTGAATAGTGGCGATGTTTAGGAATTTTAATGTACAGTTTAGTGTTTTTATAATGTCACTGTGAATCAGCGCTTAACTTCAGCTAGAGACAGCTTTGTCCTTAAACTACGTGCTTTGTGTGTTTTCCTGTTTTCTAATTCAGCCCGAGCGTTAACATTGGCTCCTTTTAGACAATCTGCAGGAAGTTTCAAAGGCATAGGGTTACCCAAGACATCACTAAACAGCAACAGTGGCTGCAAGGCCAAGCGTATATTGCTGGGTCAACAAGATTGGCTTTCAACAATCAAATAGAAAACATAATTGAGAATAATGACTAGTATTTTGAGAATTGTTTTACTCTATGTATTACTTTGCCAACATCTTTCCACATAATCCTGATTATTATCTCTCATAAAAACAGCATATTAACTTGTGAAGTTTATGAAAATAAGACCTGCTCTTAAAATGTGTTGAAGTCAGTGCAACTAGTTTAAAAGTAGCTTTTCTCCTCTGATATTTGCTTCATATAAGATGATAAATTATTGTGTTATGCTTTAAGCACATAACTCTGTACAAAATTTCAGCTAAATTAACCACATACTATGCAGAAGTAGCATCTTATTTGGATTCATTTTGTATTGCTACAGGTTGGTCAAAATCCAAAAACTAAACAGACAAAAATGAATCTATATGGTTTTGCTGAATAAATATAAGAACTCTAATAACATTGCATCCTCATTGCATATTTACCTTTTTTCTTTGTGTTTTGCATGACTGAGAATTTTATCACTGCCAATTTTCAGTTGTAGGATTGAAGATATTGAATAAGCCTTGCATGGCCAATGTGGAAAAAAGAAAACTGCATGAAATTGTGGGGAATAATTAATTTTGAATCTCCATTTTTTTTTCAGGTTTCTCATTGGATTTTGCTCCTTAATGTCTTGTCTGTGTGGCTGTGTTACTGATGCCTACATCACTGTGCTTTTATAAGGACTGTGTCTGTTTAACTGAGCCATACCAGCTTTTTACTAGAAGTTCTAATGGAAGCAGCAGTTAGATATAACCATATACAGTCTAATTTGGTAACAGAGTCCAGCTTCTGTGGAGCCATTTACATCTGCGATCATATAAAACAGCCTGTTGCAGGATTATCCAGGAGCAGAGTGAGCTAAAGAGTACTTTTGTATTCAGAATTTCTCAGTCATAACCAAGCATGCAACTTTTTTTTTTTTCACATCATGTTATGCACAACCAGACCATAGAAAGTATTGCTTCCACCATTTACAGTGAAGAAGGCCAAGAAAAAAAAAAAGGCTGAGGAACCAAGGATTTGAAGTTGTGGTGTGTGGATGGACTGCAAAGCTTTTTCTTGTGGTTCATTCGAAAAAGACAGAACTATAACATGGTAGATTAAGCTACCGGTACCGGAAGGGAACAGGGTCTGTGCGTAGATATTCTCCTTACAAAGTGGTCTGCTGACTGCAAAACTGGAGCACCATCAGAGTTCAACTAATTGAGCCAGACAGCTTGTTAGACTGTCTTATAAAAGCTGGATGTCTGGCTAGATAGCTCTTGGCTCTTTGAAGAGTAAGAGAGGCAGATTTATGAACTGGACAAATGAGCATTACAGTCAGGAATTTTTCTAACAGTTTGGCTGTATCTCTGAGACCCTTTGACTTTCAAAAAGATGCTGCTTCCAAAGCCAGCTTCTGCTAGCTCCTAAATCTACCATTCAGCCTCAGGTATTACTGCTGGTTTTAAGCACCCCATCATCCTCTGCAGTTTATGAATGAGCCAGGATAAGTTTCAAGTCTGTTTTATCCCTATTCACCCAGTAACATGAAAGCTTCAAAACCCCCCATGGCAGGAGCAGTGGAACTCAAGGATCTTTAAGGCCCCTTCCAACCCAAACCATTCCATGATTCTATGGCATACATTTCTGTGATATACCCATAAAACTCTTGCAGTAGGTTCAGTTTGGACAGGAATTGCTGAATCCCTTCCATGGGTCCCTCGCAGCAATTAAGCCCAACCTCACTGTGTCCTGAACTCCACTGTTGATTCATCTCCGTATCCTCACCAACAACAAACAGCAGCGCTGCTGGGGTTTCTGCTTCTTCCGTATTGAATATCATTCCAATTTAGATCCATCCAACTACCTACCACAGAATTTGAAACACCATGGGCAGTGGAAAACACAAAATCAGAATTTCTTGGAAAAAAACCAGTCTTTGTAATTGTAAATGGCTCTTTTTTTTCATTTGCTATTTCCTTTATGGATTCCACAATTTCTGATTTTTGAGCTGTGGTGGGTTAACCTTGGCTAGATACCATGTGCCCACCAAGCCCTTCTGTCACTCCCCCTTCAGCAAAATAAAGGGAGAGACTAAGATTAAAAACTCATGGGTGAAGATAAAAGCAGCTTAACTAAAGCAAAGGCCAAGGCCATGCACAGAAACAAAGGACAAACAAAGATGCTATTCTCTACTTCCCCTCAGTAAGTGATGCCCGGCCACTTCCCGGGAAAGCAGAGCTGCAGTGTGTGCAGCAGCTGCTCCTGGAGACAAACACAGCAACAAACACCCCCCTCCTCCTGCCTGCCCTTGGCTTTTATGGCTGAGCTGAGGTCACATGGTATGGAACAGCCAATCCGGGTCAGCTGTCCCGGCTCCGCCCCTCCCAAGCTGTGTTATAAACACCCTGCTGGCTGCCAGGGGGACACTCAGCCCTGGGAGGGCTGCTGGGGGGAGACTGGCTCCATCTCAGACAGACCCAATACATGAGATCAGTTTAGAGGGGAATATATGGATTTCTGCCTAAAAATGATTGAAAAATAAGGTAGTAGCTGCACAGAGAGGAGTGTGTCATGGGGTATTTTCAGTATAACTTGTGTTAAACCAGAAATACCATGATACTTACCAGGGTGCCAGACACTTCAGCTACGCAAATGGAAGGAAACACCAGAGAACAGGGAACCCTATCACACTTCTGCAATTTTTTTATGTTGCTGCATTCTCTCCTAACAAAACCAAATAGAAAGTTGGTGAGACTTAAATGCTTTTTCATCTATCACAAAAATCTGGTCAAGTTTGGAGAAGTTTCTTATTTAAGCTGAGCTGTTGTTAAGACTATTAAAAACAAAGCAAACTGGGGGAAACCAAAGGCCCAAAAGGAAGAGGGTGCTGTGGCTTAGCATGTTCCCTTCTCACCCTGGGAACCTGAGGGCAAATAATGCTCACCATATGCCTCTGTTGTCGCTACCGCTTATTTTTGTCAGTATTTGCTGTCTGTGGTCACAAGAGGACACGTGGCCTTGGGGGAGCAGCCATAGGAGTGACACAGAAGAGTGTGTTGGTTTCAGAGCCAGACATGGAGCCCATCCTCATTTGGGAATTGAGAAAAAAGGGAGTACAGCATTCACAAAACCCCTCTACTCCATGTTTTGATCACTCCTTCTTCTTCTCACTGCTTTTCAGGGTGTTTTCTTCTCACTGCTGTTTTGCAGGTGACAGATTTCAACAGTCAGTCTTTAAAAACCCTGCACTAATTGGTAAGAGAAGAAGAGGAAGCAAATGTATGGAGGAAGCTCAGACTGATGATTTTTGGCAAACCCTTCGTGTTGCAGTGTTGCCAGCACTAAGTGTTCCAAAAATCATACGTGATGAGGGTGGCTTAAAAATAATCAATTTGGAGTTCCTTTTTATTTGCCTTCTGGCTTAAAAATAATCAATTGAGGTTCCTTTTATTTGCCTTTGGTTTCTTAGCCTTCAGGGTATGCTCAGATAATGTTTTCTCAGAAACCACGTGTGCTAGAAAGCTGCTTTCTCTTTTCAAAATAAAAATTACTATTTCTCAAGTCAAGCCCCAGTCCTATGCTAAGGCTTCATGTACCAAATACCAGTAGATGTGCAATAAGCTTACTAGCGTTGCAATCCTTCATCTTCTTCCCCTTGTATTTTGTTTTGTTTGTTGTAGTCCAGGGTAGGCAGACAGAGAAAGAAGAAAGTGGACAAGCTAGCATGAATAAAAACATGAGAACAGAGCATTAGGGAAGGAGGGGCAGCAACTTAATAGAAGAAATTAAAAAAAAAACAACAGAGAACGGAAAGCAAGAGTGGAAAGAGAGATAAGTGGGAAGATAGCAGCATTCACAACAGGGAAGATTCGGGAGGAGAAAGCAAAGCAAACAAACAGCAAATCTAATTCTGCATATTCCTGTCCTTTCAGTGTGGCAGCTGCTTTGGGGCTCTGGAAGCTATCAGGGCTATAAACGGCTGTGTATCTGTAATTAATGATTTGAAGCTGTGCCAGTATTTAACCAAGGATTAGCCCTGCCAAAGTGGATGGGCAACAGCATGTGGACCTTTGGAGACCAGATGTTTGCAAGCTTTTAAATGCTGCCCACTCCTGTTCTGCATTGGTGTGTCTTCTGGAGGACAAAGTTAACTTGAAATTTAGAGATCTTTAAGAGTGTGGGGTTGGAGGGATACTCTTAAAATTCTTAGGTCTGAAATTAAATCTGCAAAATTTGTTTTCTTAAGCAGGTGTGTTTTCTTAAGGTGTGTAACTCTGCTGAGGGCTGTCGCAGTCTGCTTTTCCATAGCCTGAGTATTTGTGGTGCCTGACTTTCAGAACGCTTGAAGGAATAATTCAGCAAAACACACTGAAGTCTGGCTATTTCTTCAAAGTAGAGGGTTGATATAATTTTTAGAATTTCTTCCCCTTTTACCCCTCTGTATATTTTTTTGCTAGTGCGTCTCTGGTAGTGTTCCTGTCCCTTTTATTTGATGTAGAATTGTCTTTTCATTGCTCTCTTTTATTAGACTTTTTTGTGTTTCTCTCTCTGCCCCAAAAATCTGAGACATCCTATTAATGTACATTGAATGGCCTCCCATCTCCTTCTAAGTCTGTCATTAAATTCGCAGGATTTCTGGCTATAACGTGCTCTCTTTGTACCCATCTTACTCTGTTTTTCAGCTCATGAAATAGATGTGTCATGTTTAGTTTCTGTTTAGCCACCTCATGTATCCCGTGTCCCCATGGAACGAAGAGTAATGAATAAGTTATGTAGTCCAGCAGGCTGGATTCACCTTTGTTGTAGTTGCTGAGCCATATTTAATCTCAATTAAATGGCAAGAATTTCTCCTTCCCCCCCCTCAGATTTCAAGTGCAAAACCCAAATTAAAAGGTTCCTTCATATTTGCTGTATAATTAAATACTAGTTTATTTATCCAAATATTTAATCGGATACCTTACTAATTGACCTCCTATTCCATACCCTTTTTGGAGGCAAATATTGAACTTTAAATGTGGCTTCATTTCATGCTTTAGAGTGTATTTTTCATACATTTACTGGAACATATCACATCTTTATGAGCTGCATAGAAAAAAGTTCTCCAAGTGTGAAGCCTTAGCTACAAACCTAATTTTGGAGGTATCAGCATATGATGAGGTCTGCAACATCAGCTCCACATCTGGAAATCACCTATTGTCAGGTCCTGAATTACAAAAAAAAAAAAAATCGAGGAAAAATGTTTTCCTTTTTTCTCACCCCCCCCATCTTTCTCATCCACCCCTGTGAGCACACCCACCCGCAGATGTGCATGCACACACGCACGTACGCACAAAAAGCTTCTGTTCTGATTCAGTTCTCCCAGCTTCTTTGGACAATTACAAATTGCAGATGTTCCCAACTTCAGGGCAGGGTTCAATTTAATTTGTAAATTAAATATGTGACATATATTTTTTTTAAAAATCATCTTCTCCTCAATAGCAATATTCAACCCTTGCACTGGCCTGGGAATCCAAAGTTATTACAAATTTCCTTCAAACTTTTACTTATAGAGCTAAAATTATCAATTATTTGAGGACACACCGTGTTGATTTTTCTTCCACCAAATGAGGGAGAATGCTTCTTTTTAAAATAAATATTTTAATATCAAAAATATCCTGGCTACTTCCATTGCTAAGAGTGCATGTTTTGGCATCAGTTTAAATTTAATGTAACAATATATCTATTTTTTCCAATACTTTTTTAACTAATAATAGTCCCCTACTATTTTTGTAGAGGGTAATAAAAACCGATGGTTGCAATGTTAGTAACCTTGCATTTGTGGATACACCAGTTACAATTTCTCCCATTATTCATTGCAAATTCATGTGCAAGAGCTGACCAGTCAAAGGGGCTGACATTAGCTCATAGGCTGTTAAGGCCAGTTACAGATTTTGGTACAATTGCTTTTTTTTTGACCCTATATTTGTCCAGCAAATCTGGCTCTGCTTCTTCAACCTTCCCCCATCGTTGGAAGAGCCAAGTGTCAGCATGAGGCTCAGAAGCTGAAGAGTTGGAGAAAAGATGCAGAAAATATGCAGGAGAAGAGATGTAGAGGAACCTGATAAACATATTTTCTGAAAAGATGGAAAGTCACACTGTGGGCAGGGATGTAGGTGGTGGGGTGAGAAAACAGAAATTGGGCTTCTCCAGCCTAAGAGCTAAAGAGCTTGATCTTTTTCTTTCTATTGTACTTCTCGCCATGCTTCAATGCCCCAGTCTCCCACAGTAGCTTGGTACCATCTGCATTACCTGGTAACCCACTCCCAGGAAGCACAAAAAATGCCAAGTTGGTTTAGTCAACATGTAGATTTTTTGACCATTTAGCACAGTCAGCTTTTAAACACCAGCTGGGCTTTATGGCACAGCCACTTGTTTGTAACATGACATCCCGTTCCTCTGTTGTGCATAGCACTAGAGGGCAGAGCTAACAGCTAATGAGAAATTAACGGTGCTTTAAGGTCCAGGGAACATACGTTTTAATGCCGTTAAACTTTTAGGAAATAGCCGGAGAACGAGGCTGAGACACAAAAGCCAAAATATTAGGTGACTGGTAAAATAAATGGCAAATTAATTGCTGTGCTGGAAGCATGACAAACACTTGCGTATTTTCCCCAGGGAGCATTTACAGCTTGGAGAGATGCCGTTCCCAGCTTCCTGCACACCTCCTTCTCCTGTATTTTCAAGGGTCTGTTTGCAAATGGAAAGACTAGGCATGTCCCTTTGAAAACTAAAGCGGAGATGCTGGAGAGCAATTCTGCTGCAGGAAGACAACTCCATGCCAAGTGCTGTAGGGGTGGCACCTTAGAAATTTTCTGAGGATGAAGTCTTTCTGCTGCAGGCACTCTGGCCCTGCAGTATTCCTGGGTCTCCATGCAACTGGGCTCACAGAGGGATGGAGGGACTCAAAGTGTGGGGATCTGTGACAAATGCTGAAGTTCAGCTATTGCTCGTTGGTCCACGTTGACCCTGTGTGTCCAGGTGAAATATATCTCAGTGTGGCTGCTACTGGTGCAGATACGGGTGTTGGTGTGGGCACTTTACTTCAGAGGAGACTCCCAGTATCCTAGAAAGCGACTGTCTTCTATCTGGTTGTTGCCCAGGGACTATGAGAAGATGAGTGACCTCCCATGCTTACTCATGATGCATGTCCCTAGCCTGAGGCATTCAGCAGCTATTGACTGGGTAGATGGAGGTAAGCTTCAATTTAATTTTATTGCTTTCTCTCATCTAACTGAAGACCATGGCTGGTGAAGGTTAGCGGGTGTGAGAAAAGGAGGGTGAAACTGTGAAATAGGAGTGGTTTGTCTGCAGGTGAGAGGGAAATCCAGGCAAAGTGTTAGCTTCTGTCTCTATGTAGACTTTTACAGATGCCCACAGAGACCAAAGAGAAACCATTTGGCAAAGCTTGAGGACTTTCTTGCACTGCTAGATAATTTTCACCCATTAAGCTACTGCAAGGCTTTAAAAAAATGAAAAAAAAAAGAAAAATTATTGTCCTGCCCCTGGTGAAATAACACCAACCCAAACCAGCCAGCTGTTTGGTTTACCTCTGTTCATCAGGAAAAATAATGAAGTTAATTTTGTATATCATTAATACTGCAGCTGCTGTTTTATGGCCAGATATCTTCATTCTTTTCTTGAGACTGCTCAGTCTTGAAGAAATGAAGTGTGATTTTTACAGTTTACATAGCAGTGATTTATATGAGGGTTGTGGCCTGTCCCATGACAGCGCCTGACCCCACATAACATGATGTAAGTGTAAGAATCACACTCTTTCTTAGGGTCAGCAGCACCATCACACAGGTCCCTGTGTTCAACACACCACCCACAGAGTGGGGCATATGCCTTTTCACTTTTTTTTTTTTTTTTTTTTTTTTTTTTTTTTTTTTTTTTTTTTTTNAATTACTTTCAGGTAGTTCTGCACATTTCTACATTTTCATTTCATTAGGTGCAAACACTCTGTATAAATAAAATAAAAAGTTCCCTGCAGCTAGCAGACTGTTGCAGACTTGCCAGACACTGAAAAATGTTTGTCTGTGTTACTGTTGCTTTATAATTCACGTTTTATAAACAAAGACATCTTTCTCTCTCTCTTTTTTCTTTCCCTTTTTGCGTTGGCTTTTGGGGTTAGAAGCTTGGGTCCAGCTGCAGAATAAGTTTGGATCCTGGTATACAGTAGGTGTACTATCTGTGAATACAATAGGTGTACAGTGCTACCCGGGGTTCCTGCCTGCTTTTCAGTCGCACAGTCTCCGTATCCTTTAGGAGACGTCAGTCATAGCCTGGATGTAAATGCTATATCGTTTATGAGGTATTTCAGATCCCTTTACATGGTGCTTGGCAAGCTGCGCCAGAATTCTTTGTGTCCTGTTCCTAGCAGCAGCTCAAGTCGTAAACTTCAGGAAAGCAGGCATCCCCCGTAATAATGATAGGATATTACAAAGGTATCTGCGAAGAAATGTGTGCTGCTTTACTAAGACTGTATCAGAATGGTGTAAAATGTGTGAAGTTGGTTATCTCCGTTTATAAGTGGAGAGAGAAAGTCTGAAGAGTTTGTGCAGGCTCATACGTTGTGTCAGTAAGCTGCAGAACCCAAATCCTCTTGGTTTCCACCACCTTGCTCACATATTAATGTAGATCTCTTTCTTAGAAAAAAAAAAGAATTAAAATTTAGGATGATAAGTAAACCTGAAGCCTATATCCCATTTAAATTCAGTTCTTCAAGCTAGGTGATGCAGCCTGTCAACATCTGAAACTATCCCGTCATGCAGAGAAAGGAGTTAAACAGAATCTCATGCTTTAGTGACGGAGGAGAGAGGTATTGTTTTCTGAACAGAAACTTTATTTCTGTTGTGCTTTATTCTGATATGAAAAGTGACCTTTCCTATGACTTTCCGGCATTCTTCAAAGACCAGATTATTTGCCAGCTGTAGCACTTTAACAAATCTGCCAACATCTGCCCGGCTTGGCTTGAGATAGCGAATGTTTCTGAGCGAGTCTATTTGCTCAAGGATCCTCAGTCCTTATCTTGCCAAGCCTTAAGATACTGTGTTAGAATCTGCAGAATTGGCGCCTTTACATCTATAATGTTTATATTATATAAGTTTTTAATGGCAGAAAATAAGTAGTCCTAGTAGAGACCAAATACAATAATCTCTATTGTAAATACACATGTTCTTGTTTTTAAATGTGTCTTTGTTCACTTATATTTCTTTTAGGTGTTTTATTTAGTATTAAAAATCCACTCTAACTTGCATGACATATTCCAGATGTAAATGTACATAGATGTTCTTTGGGTACTAGATGCCCAAACTATAATTGTGTGTTTCACAGCGCATGAGTGTTTGGTGTGTGTACATTCATATGTGTATGTACGGACTTTATAGCCCAGTGTCTTCACGTGTCTTACTCCCTGAGTAAAAGTTTATATTGTGAAGCACTGTTTCATAAAACACCACTGTTGGCACATTCACTGCTCCCAAGGAAGGCACAATCTAGGAGCTGTGTAAAGCTGCACGTACAATTAATCTTTTGTAGTGTGTCATAATACATTGTACATGGTACGCTGAATAGTTTGACCAGTGTGTTACTGTAGTGCTGTGAATGCCAGAGGTTCTTAGCAAAAGGTTAGATCTGTTTCTAACCATCTTAACTTCCAGATCCTGTGCTGAGTTTTTGATTCCGAGAAGCCCAAAATCTAAAGGCAGGATTATTTGCCTGATTAATGTTAATTTCAATGTAAAACAATGTACAATCATTGTACAATACCTAATCTGCTCAGCTTTATGTAAATCTTCCAAAAGACCCTAGAGCAGGGATTTTTGCTGATAGAAATAGAGATGGGAAGAACAACTGTTTGTCAGTGAGGTACTTAGCTTTCAGGAGTTGTTAACTGGGAAGTGTCCTTCCCTTTCCACACTTACAGACTGAATTTACAGTTGAGATGGGATGACAAGAAGGAGCCAGGTCATTCTAGGAACTGTTCCTGCCTTCAAAAAGCAACAGATCCTGTGGTCTGTTGTAATTCTTGAAAATCAGTAAGATGTTCTACTCAAGAATACAAGCTGAGATTTTCCAAGAGAGGAGCCAGGGTGGCAACATGCCTTTACATATATCAACACGAGGAAATGATCCAGTTACAGCAAAACTAATCCAACAAACCTTTGGAATTTTAGATGGAAATCCAGAAGATACTGTCCTTTCTTCCAACTGCTTGGGCCAAATTCATGAGGACAGCAAAGGACCAACAAAGTCATCAGCCCTATGACAAGTGTCAAGGAAACTTGGAGCTATTGCTGTGGTCATGTCAAGTCCTTGTGAGTGTCTTTGTCTTGCTGTCATGACTTAGTTTCATAGAATCTCTTTGCTATCTCACTAAAAGTGTGTAGATTCTACATCTTCTCTCGTCTTTTTGTGCTCACTGATTTTTAAAATAGGGGTAGAATTATTGGCGAGTCTGAGGGCTGAAACTGCATTTTATGCCATTAGCTATGGCATAATAAATTCAAATAATAATAAATTATTTGTATAAATTCAAAAAATGCTAGAATTTTTTGTTTCCTTTTCTGTCAACCTGTCTGTTAATTTATGTTGTCCAGAGCGTACAGTTTCTGTTGAAATCAAATGCAGTTCTGTAGTTACATTACGCCAACCGTCCCATGTTAAGGATGGAGTGAGCAAGAAACTGCCCATCCTTCTAATTTTGGAGGATTCTAGTTCAGTATCAGAGCATTATATGCCCAAGTTCATCAAACGTAGGTATTTCTAAAGCTTCCAGCATTATGAATACAGAAGTTCTTGAGCTTGAGTCATTATGGTCAGACCAAAACCAACATTGGGCAGGTTCATTGTTATCAGAAGATGCCTGCGACTGCCTACCAGCACCTTGCCATGGAGGACACCTCTAGCAGTGAGGAGGGTCAGGTCCTTACTTCTGTTCCAGGTGGCTCTGAGTTTTTAGCAGACTGAGCGTTTTTTTTTGCCCAGCTTTGAATTTCTAAAGGGAAAAAATTTTAAGAAGCTGAAATAAAAGCAAAATAGGATGGGAATATGAAAACAACATTGCTGAGCCCTGCTCAGTTCCAACAGCAACACAAAACTATTTCGTTTATATATTTAGTGAAATAAATCCTGGCATCACCACCAGTATGTTTCCTCTTATTGTGGGAATTTCCTTTGAGTTGTGTTGGGACAAATATAGGGTGAAGGAGAATAAGGGACAGATATCAGTGCTGTAAGTGCTGGTGGGAGCTGGAAAAATCCCTTCAACAGCCACTTTCAGAGCATTCAAACCTGACCGGCACCATTCATCTGGACCAGGAGAACTGACGGAGACAAACTGATGGACTCATGCTTCCACCTTCAGTTCCTCTCATGCCCATCCTGAAGCCAGGATCTGAAATAGCAGGATTAATCCATCCCACTCTTAATCTTCAGGGAGGCTCGGCTGCCAGGGTCCCAAGCCATTTGTCACTTTTCCTCAACCCTTACCTGAAGAACATCATTCATGTTGCCACAGTCCCTGACCAGCAGCCCCTCTGCAGCGTACTGCTGGCTGATTTCACATTACAGGGGGAAAACACTCTCCGCGTCCGAACCCATCCCTCTGGAGATGTACAGCTAAGCCCACCAACTCATCATGCACCAGTGCCAGCTATCTATCTGTCCTTCTCTTCCCAGCCAGGGATTTCTTCTCCTTATCGCTTGTCTTTTCCCTCCCCTCCCTTTTCTGTCCCTCCTGGATATTTTTTTTTTTTTTTTTTTTTACATTTCTTCACTGTGATCCCTTAGGTATTTACCGACAGAGCAATGTGACTTTTCACACGGGCTCTCTGCATGCTCTGCCCTGCAGATGGGGCTGGATAAAGCCTCTCCCCAACCCCAGCTGGCTGGACATCTCCCCCCACCTTCCCCTCCCCTTCACACCAGCCAAGCCAAGGATTCCTCTCTCCCTCCCTCTTTCTTTTTCCACCCCTCCCGCCCTCAGTGCGAACCCAAGACGCAGGATCCTGCCGAGGGGAAAGTGCTCCTTGAAATCATCACCACAGACCCCGCTGGGAAAGTGCAGAGGAGGAGAGAGAAAAAAAGCCTTGGCTGACAAACCTCCTGCAGCTGAGGGCTTTGCAAGCAGGGCAATGGCTTCGGGCTCGCAGAGATTCACTCTCACCTTTCTCCAGGGTGTGGGATCTGTCTTCTTCATCCTTCAGATCATCTCTGTTCAGGCTGATGGTGAGTCTCCCATGCAGTTCGGGCTGGGTTGCTATGGATGGAATGAGAGCTGTATGTTGAAATGTGTTACTGAAAAAAAAAAAAAGACTCTTTTTTTTAATAAGAAACTTAAATACACGCCCCGATTTGGGTTAGGAAATGTCTGTTTCAGAGGTTTTTGAGACTCTACAAATATCCTGGGGTTAAGCAGAGAAAGGAAATAAGATCTCAGAAGGCTAAGATTATTTTATTACAACAAAACTTTTCCAGAGGAAATAAGAATAATAAACCAAAGCCAGAACATGAATAAGAAGACTCAGCTCTATTTTAGGAGAGCTCTCCTTAGAATTAAAATTATCTTTTCTCCAAAGAACTTCTCCATCTGCCCACTTCAGATGCCCCCAATGGTGATTTATAGGGGCAGGTACTTGGAGAAGGGAAGACAAGAAGTCAGAGGCTTTTATAACCTTTTCTGTTTGGTACTGCACATGCTGAAGATGCCTGCTCACCTCTCTGCACCTGAGTTTCATCTGCACTTCACTGCCGAGGGATGTGACATGAATTTGGCTGAAGCACCAGCTACCAGTTGCTCTAAAATGGGATTTTTTACTCACTGATGATCATCCAGAATAGCTGCATCCCTTGAAAGTTTCCAGGAGCCTGTTGCCCTTTCCATGATGAAGCCTGCAGTAATGATGACCAACTTGCCTGAGCAAAAACACAATTCATTTTTGAAACAACTGTGTCTTTTCCTTAGAGAGCAATACTGAATGACCACACTTTTTTTTTCATTTTCACAGCTGCAATAGGCTTATGCCTGATCTCAGGATTCTTTTATTTTGATACACTAATCCGTTACCATCAATGTTTGCTGCTTTATTCCAGAGAGCAGATCTTACGCATTACAGGGCAAGAAAAGCCTTTTGTTGTTGGCTGAAATTTTTCTCTGAGTATTTTTTCTCTTTAACCTAAGTTTATATCAGCCAACAACAAAGTATGGCAAAGGAAAGGGAGACAATTAATCTTGACTGTATGTTTCTACCACTTTGTGTAAAATACCATTTATGCAACAGAACCCTGTCTGGTAAATTGGAAGAAAATTACTTTTCATTAAGAATAAAGGGAAAGAAATGTGTCAGGCAGCTGGGCTGCATTGCAGTAAGCAAAACTGTGATACTGATTTTAGGAAATATTCCTTCCCTAGCAAAATGCTTCTGAAATGAGGGAAAAAAGTGTATACCCATGAAAGAGTGTTCTCCACAGAACTTAAGAAACGGAGACAGGACAGGAATAATTAATTTCCCTTGCTAGGAATGCTTTGTCTGAAGAATTCCCTTATTTTTTCAAGACCACCTCCCAATTTGTCTTATTTATGTAGAATTAATGACATCTTCTTGGTTCCTAAACAGACATCCTCTAAAAGAAGGGGTGAAAATGTTGGAGATCATTTAAGGCAAAGTTCATGACAGATTTTAACTGTCATTCAACAGGTTGTCAAATTTACTTTGCACATTGTAAAGCAATTGTAGGAATTAAAGGGCAAAATATTTGAAGGTAAAGCATTATTATAACACTGTAGTTGCCATTTTTATTTAACTTCTAAGTATCATTGTGAAAAAAGTGCAAGTCCTCTGTTAACATGCTCCGCAGTGCGTTCTCCTCATATTCAAGAAACAACTGTAACACTGTCCTATGAACCATCTGGCTTATTGTATGTTGATGCAGGAGAAAAAACTTTGTGTGAACTTTAACATTTACTGCTACATGTAGGCTGACATATTTAAGATGATCTGGTAGTATGAAACAGGATTAATACTTTCTTATATAACCGATTCTGGCCTGATGCAGACAGGAAGCAACCTGCTTTCCGTAAGTTGTAGGTCAAAATACAGTTGTGCTGCTCTCTAATACATGCAAATGTCACTTGAGTGCCGCAGGACCGTTCTGGGTGACACACATATGTGTGTATTTGTTATTTTTAACTAAGAGTAACTGACTGTTTTGCAAATGGCTGGAGGGATTTGGAATTCACCTTGTAAAATCCCTGTGAGATTCAGACTGTCCTCTGCTGCAGGCAAACCTCCAAAACTGGTTACGATCTCTTCCCTAAGGAAGACTTTCGCTTATTATCACACAAATAATGAAAAAGAGTGGAGAATAAGACTGACCACCAAGGTCTGGTGAAGGTATAAAGCCCTGAAACTGCATGGATGTTTTTTGACGAGTATTTAGCACAGCACATATTGCTGGAGTGCAGAGACTCCAGGCAGACCCAGGTAAATGCTGAAGTAAAAGCTAGCTTTGTTTCACTTTGCAGGTTTTTTGACAATTTAAAACATGCTCATAGCTGGTGAGGTTGGGGTCAGATGGATAGAAGTCCTGCTCTGACAGTCCATGCTGTGCCACTACTTTTAGTGCAGTTACTGGGGAATAATACCAATTATTGTGATGGGTCACAATTCTCCCAGTGCAAACGCAGGCTTTGGGGAATTTATTTGTATTTGCACTGGAGTAGGAGAACAGGGATGCTGCTTCATGAGTGCTGCACAGGAGACACCTCTGCTTTTTTTTTACTCCCTCTTTTGTCTTTTCCATGTGTATGAACCATGGGTTTCTGCAGAGCACTTGCTCTGAGACAGAGCATCTCAGCAGAGAATGATGGCAATTCATCCACCTTACTAAGACACTCCTGAGCTGGGAAAAGAAAGGTGCTAATTGCAAAACTTTACTAATTGTTCCAGAGAGATTGGTCTCTTGACTAAATTTGGGTTATGTGTGACCTATTGGTCAAGCCAGCCATCTGGTAGTGACCATCCCTAGTGGCCACAGAAGTTGCAGATGGAAGGATCCCTAATCCAGAAAGCTAAGTTCAGTTAGGTGAGGATCTGAGCTGCATCCTGCTGACCTAGAACCAGATATGTCTGATGTCAAAGGTAGGGAAAAACCTACTATACTCTTTTCTTTGGCTTACTTTGCACACTTTTTGTAAAGGAAAGGAAAAAAGGATGCTTTTTCTCTTCTGCTTTCTCTAGACGCTTGCATTTGAGTAGCAGGTGTCTAAGCACTTCACATTCCCACTTGTAAAACAGCACATATGTTTCTATGTTGCAAAAATAAATACATAAACAATTCCAACTATTTGATCCTAAAGCCTATAGAAAAAATTAAAATTTAAACTCAAACTGAATTGAGCTGAGGAGGAACTCAAAGGTGACCTCCCAGCTTTGTTATTTTTATGATGATGTAATATTTTAAGCAATTTGAATTAAATAAGACATCATTCACTTTAGTTTCTAAGAGAAATAAATTCTACATTCATGAATGCTAAGCAGAACTGGTAATTGCCCAAATTTCTGTCTGTAATTGTACAGTTTTACTAAATCCTCCAAGCTTACTATTACAATCACGGCCATTGTTACACACAGCCATAGAAATGGAAATTAAATTGCTCTTGGAGTACAGAAGTGACCTTCCCTTCCTTCACCCTCTGCTGCCTCAATTTGAAGTTTTTATCATCTAAGAAAAATAAATCAGACTTCAAATTTGCACATCTTTCACCACTTTTATTTTGTTGAAATCGACCTAGGTTTTATCCTTGGAACTAGTAAGTATGGTGTCATGAGATCAGCACACTGGGCATGCCTTTGATAGTGCTTTCACTTTATAGTATTTGTGAGAGACTTTTATTTCAAAGTATATTTTTGGCCATGCAATTTAATGTTTCTTCTTCAAGCATGATGCAAATCCTGCTTGATTTGAACTTGTTTCAGTAGGCTTTGACCCATGCCTGTATGCCTCAGAAGAACTTCTTGTTGTATCTAATTAACCAGACTCTGTCTAGTTGGTAACCAAGAAAATTCTGCTAATTCCACTGAGATTCCTAGAAGTACAAAGAAACAGGTTTTAGACTGGTTTTATTTTTGAAGAGTCCCTTTTTGGTACTTCCATATCTGATTATAAACAGCTCTTCAGTCTCAAAAGCATGGTGACGTCCAGTTGTTTGAAGCTGAGTTTAGCAAAATTTGAAGCTGGAAAGAAGGTGGAGTGAGAGTAATGAACCATTGGAACAGTTTACTGTAAAGTGGGCTGTAAATTCTCCATTACTTGGAGTCACTGAATCGTGACTGGATGGCTTTTGAAAAGACATGCTTTGGTTTAATCATGAATTGTTGGACTCTCTGGTGGAATGACTGGGGGAAATCTACAGTCTGGTTATGCAGGAATTAAACAAGGTGATAAAAGTGAATCCTAGAAGACCAGGTATCTAGGCTTCTATGGACATGTTTTCTATCAGAATATATTGGGGTACTCTAAAGTTAAAACTATATTCGGCTATTGCTTGTTTACAACGTTTTAGTGCCGAACAAGAATACAAATGACTCTTTCATCAATATATCAAAATATAATCAATATTCTGTAATATTACAATATCCTGTGCTGTTGTAAAGTATGTGAGACAAATCCTTTTAAAAAAATCTTTCATTACAACTAGCAGCAATAAGAATTTTACAAATATTTAACCAGGACCCTTGGATGTCCAGCTTGAAAATTACATGACTTTTGTGATAAAAGGTGAGAAAAATTCAGTACTCAGTACATGAACATCTCAAGCACGTTAGCCATGCCACTGTAAGGTGCAGAATTCAATTTCAGTGTTGTAGTCTTTTTTATTTAAGGGGATTTCCTGTTTGGATGTGCTTTTGTATTTTTCCTGTTACCATGTTAGCACGTCTCCCGTATTTTTTTCCTGTAAATGCCCCTTAATAATGTGACACAGCTCAGTATTCTGGGGATCCAGCTATTCTATTGGTCAAGCATCCAATAAGTGAACCTTACTTGCTATTATATTTCCTAAGTAAGAAATTAGGCAAAGACCAGAATGCACACCTTAAAAACTGGGCAGATAGTCATAGAGCTTCTAAAGCTTTGGAGAAGATCCCCAGGTCAGTCTGGTAAGCAGCTCAGCCTTCTTTATCTGCTTCTGGCTAACCAGAATTTCCTCTAAAGCAGTTCACTGTAATTTTCCCAACCAGTAAGTCCTTCCTAGCTTTACCCTAAAACCTGTTTGTCTACATAATTTGGACATCCCAGATTCCTTCTTGAAGGACAAGGCCCTGTTTTGAACCAGCGTCTTCATAGTTTCTAGTAAAAAGTTAATTTATCTTCAGTACTAGCAAACACGTAACAGTAGTTAAGAAGAGCTGCCTCAGCCTTGGTTACCTAAACTCCTCTACAAATGTAATTGTTACTGGTAAAAAGACTAAATGATGAACCGAATTTCTTCTGATTATCTCTAGATGGAACTCAATCCTTACTGATTTTCCTGTCTTTAAGTCTTCTAACTGAAATACTAGTAGCTGGAAAATAAAGGTGACTGCCATGATTTAAGTCAGATGCTACACTAACTTGCCCTGTATGTTTTTGATGATGGATTTCAATCCTGACAGTCAAATGGTGAAATGTAGAATGTAGACAAGTTTTTATTTGGGACAAAGCCTCAGTAAAGCTTTACACTTCATCCCTGCTTACCTTTATGAAAAAAAAGTTGCTCCACAACTTCAGAATAGTTGTTTCAAGCCATTATCTTTCTGCTTACATTATCTGTCTCCCTACACCATTCATACCTCACTACATCTATTCATGGCTTTGGAAACAGCAGCCTGCATTTGTCTCATGTGCATTATTTGGAGCATTCTGGAAAGAATCCTGACATTTTGGCGCTTAGGACTGTAGAGGCTTGATTTTGTCACTGCTCTGTGTAAACTCCCCTGGTCTAATTCCAGTTCATGGTATTGGTTATGGTGGAGAATCAAGAGACAATGTATTCCAGTGGTTAGGACACTGATCTG
Source organism: Syrrhaptes paradoxus (assembly GCA_013400615.1). Taxonomy (NCBI): domain Eukaryota; kingdom Metazoa; phylum Chordata; class Aves; order Pterocliformes; family Pteroclidae; genus Syrrhaptes; species Syrrhaptes paradoxus. Next base: position 62,774 of record VZTO01027367.1, read on the forward strand.
TGCTTCTGGGTTGCATTCCTTGGTCAACTACTGTTAAATGTCTGAGAAAATGGCTCTGTGTACTCTTGTACTTGTATGGGACTGCTTGTCCTGCTTATTTAAATTGCTTCAGGATAACTCTTACTGTGCGCATGTAGAATTCCCACCAAAACAGGGATCTTCCTCAGGACCCATTTGCGCTTGCTAGCTCTTGTAAACACAAATAACATATTTACTCGAAAGAAACTTGCATTTTTTGCTGGAATACTGTGATTCTTCCAGTGCACAGGCGAGAGCAGAAAGCTGTCCGGTACAGCCCTACCCTCTATCAGTTCCTTGTATTTAGGATTAGATTCAGATTTATCAATCTGTTGAAATAGTATGTGATTGGGGTGGCACTCGATACAAAATCAGGCTGAATGAGTCCGAAGGCATCCTGATATTGGTTAACATACCCTATAAGTGTGATGCTAGCTACATAGTGGATGCTTGGTATGTGCTGCAAGCTATAAATTCATGTAACCACTGCCACTAATCTACTTTTGAAATAAGTCATAATAAGTGTTTCCAGGCATTTACTGAATGAACAGTGCTTAACAGTTGTCTTCCTGCACCTGCAAGCAACCTCAGTCTGTACCTTTGAAATTTAGAAGGTATTCTGAGGGATGTTGTCTTCTGAAGGAAGATACGTCAATTTAAATATTAGCACTGTAAACTGTCTCGTTGTTTATTTTTTTTCTGGAGACATCCAGCTAATGTATTTGTTCCATAACTGAGTAACTTCTCAAGCTTCATTGCCAAAACCTCAACTGCCCTGTTCCCAGATGCCAAAACCTCTGACTTTCACCCTTACGGCTTTTGCAGTGTTAGATAAAGTAAAATAAACTGAACTGAAAACAAAAATTACACAAGAAATTGTTATGCTAAATATGTTCTCATGCTCATTCAAAAAAGCCTTCCATTAAGAAAAAAAATCTGTCTGTCTTTCCAGAAAGATATTAAAGTGGTTTTGCAGTGGCATTTAGGCACAAGTTGCCATAGAATTATGTCATTTTGATTTTAGGGAATAAGTATAAATTTATTTCTGATGTGGAAGACTGGGTTGCAGTACTGGCTTTTGGATTTTTGCTTACTTTATAGATGCAGTTGTTACGAACGTAACTGTAAAATACGTAGTAATTAATTCCAGTGTTGTAGCCCACAGGAGATGTTCTGACTTTGACTGTATGTGTGCATCTGAGAGAGTGTCATGCTTCCTCTCTCCAGATCTTAAGCACAGACCTATAGAGGCAAAACCCAGCCTCTCATAGGGGCTCATAGCCATACCTGATTTTCTGGTGATGAACAAAACAAAAAGAAAAGACAAAGGTACTTAGAGTAGTGATAAAATTGCTCATTCCAAGAAACAGGTTGCTCATTAAAATGAACTTAGTAAAAGCAAGAAGACCTTATTTAGTGATAATTTGCAATATTTTTGTTGAATACCTATGGAGTCCAATATCATGATGAGTGACATGTCCTTTCTTGGTGCTGCAGGGAAGGTGTTTGCACTCGAGTCCAAGAACAACTCTCAGGGTCTGGATTTAGCTGAAGCTGAGAAAGCTTGTGTTGACCTGAATGCTCGCTTAGCAACTGCAGAAGAACTGAAAAGGGCTGTTCTGGACTGTTCTTTCGCTGGCTGCACCACGGGATGGCTTGCTGGTGGCTCCATGGGGTAAGAACAACAGCATAACCCTTCCTGAGAAGTATGAATGACAGCTGTAGAGCAAGGTTTCCTCCTTGACTGAGAATGTTACTGAGAAACACTGGCCACAATTCAAACTTCATGACATATAGTTAAATATATAAGTGCTGAGCCCTAAAGGAGCTTGCAGGCTGAGGACACTGCTGGAGTTCGTGTCAGTGCTCCCAGGGACTCTGTTCTTCTCTACTCCACAAGAAGCTCAGCAAACTGAGCTTCTGGTGGAAACCACGGATCTATCTGTGGTATTTACTCATGTCAGAATAGACAGGAGGCATGTTCAATAGGTATGACTTAGATGTGCTTAGATAGGATAATGCACACGTGGTAGAGAGGTTGTAGAGAAAGCCCGCCAGGGAACTGGTCACTTGATGTGCTGAATTGTATCATTTGAGGTAGCTCAGGTGACTCCAGAAGTCTCAATGTGAAATTTCAGATTTTGAGAACGTAACATCCACATAGGTGCTAGCTGTATGCCAGAAACAGCATGGCCCTGCCACCACGCCACTCTGCCATGGCTGATGAGGGCTTGCCAACTCAAGCTAACTCAGACTCATTCCAGTCTTGCATGGGTCCAGCTATGTGGCACTGCACTGGGCCAAGCACCTACATCCCAACTGCACAGACTCTTCCAAAATTAAAGTTTTCACAGTGTGCCTCAGGAACAGGTAGACAGGCTTCATAGAATCATAGAATGGTTTGGGTTAAAAGGGACCTTAAAGATCATCAAGTTCCAACTCCCTGCCGTGGATGGGGATACCTCCCACTAGCCCAGGTTCCTCAAAGCCTCATCCTTGAACACTTTCATATTTGGTAAAGACACCAAATTGTAGGAAATTCAATTTAATATAAAAAAATCAAAATGGAGGAGCTGAGGGTTGGTATGAATGTCTTATGCCACTGAAGCTGGGACCATCCAGGAATTGACCAGGAGGAGCATGAGAGATCCAAAGCCCCTTCTGTCTTGAATCTTTCCTTCAGTAGGCCTTCCAGCCACAACCTTAGCATAATATGTCTATTCATTCCCTTTACAAAGTTCTCATGAGTTAGAGGGTGATATCTAATCTACTGTCAATGTTCAATGGTGATAAAGTTTTGTTTTATCAAGATACTGTTTCCAAGTTCCCAAACTTTAGTGTATTCTTGGATTTTGCGACAGTTACCAGTTATTTAAGTAAGTCACGGGTATTTGTGTATTTTTAGTGATAAAGTTTCCAAAGGACAAAAATTTGCTACGACTAATGAAAGGTGATATTTAAACAACTTTAAGCAAAAGCAACTAGTTCTGGTGAGACTTTTTTTTCCAGGTGAAAATTTGTTTGAAGATTTATTTGTATATACTTTTCATCATTAAAAAAATACAGAAATCTCTCAGTGTATAAGACAGTGATCTAAACCCCAAAAATTATTTTCCTAAGCCACTTGCTGAGATGTCATGCAGGCTGAAGAGCCAGCAAAACTATCCATTTCTGAAGTGCGTGTCAAACTTGTTGTACAGGTTCTTTTATACAGTGTCTGTATTACAGAAGTAAGGAATGATGATGGGTAGGAGAAGAAACTGTCCCTTTTTTATCTAAGCAATACCACTAGTGAGTCTTGAGAGATACTCAGTCAATTCCTGCAGGCACTGGACCTACAACTATTAACAGACCAGTTGTGGATCTATCCCTGAATATCTTCAATGTCAAAATTGAATACAGTGATAGCGCTGTACACATCACACCATGGTGATGTGAGAATGCACACATCATCCTACTGATGGGAAGGAAAGGAAGATTTTTTTCAACCCTTCCAACTTTCCGTACTCCAGAGTTTCCATTAATTTGGTACTCTCTTCTCTGGGATTATTTTACCCATGGCTGGGCAAGCACCAGAACGTATGAACTGGATATTTTTGACTCTGGGGAAAAACAGGAAAAGTATAATGCCTAAAAAGGCTGTCTGGGTTTCACTGTTCGTTAATGCAGCTCTGGAGAAGGAAATGAGCAGTCAAGTGCAAAGTATGTGACTGAGACAAAGTTATTCAAGTTGGACAGGCTCAAGTAAAATAGAAAGATTTTCAGAAGGATTTAGACGAATGGGCAAAATTATGACAAAAGGAGTTCAAGAATAATACATGCAGGAGGAATATGCCATCTTGAAAATATCTTGTAGTGTTCTGATTTACCTCTGTCAGCCCAGGAGAGATATGAGGACATCACTATGGGCAACACAAAGAAAACCTCTGCCAGACTGCAGCTGTAGTGAAAACTAACAAACAAGCAAATTAAGAAGTTGCTAGAGTGCTTGTGGAATAGGATGGAGAATATGAAAAATATATACAAAAATATATACACACATATAGGCCAGTGTTATTTCCAAAATAAAGGACTCTTTGCTGGGCACACCTTGTGTTATTTATCTTGATGGACCTCCACATCTTTGAATGTGATGGCATGGCCCAGGTAGAGAAGTGACATCCCCATGTCTGCCAGGTCCAAAACTGTTCAGGAATTCATAGGTTGGATCTAAAACCTTGGATTCCTCCCAGCAGCTGCCTGGCGTCCAGTGCAGATCACAGAGATTTAGTCTAATATTCTCCCATATCCTCTTGGACTGTGTACATCAGAAAGGAGATGAATAGGAGGGAACTTGATAAAAGAAGTTCCTAATTTCAGGAACAATGCAGTTTGGTTTATTTATTTGGTGCCTGGAAAGTATCACAGTCTTTCCCCTGAGGAAAAATGCATTAGACATTGGCAGCAGAAGTAAACACAAATTATGTGAGTGAAGCCTTTATAGTGCTGCAGATTTTCTGACACGCTTCAGTCCTCCTTCCACCACATAGACTTAAAAACCATCATTGTGCAGAGGGTGATGCTAGTGGAGGAAGACACCATTCTGCTGGCGGAGATGCTTGCTTTGCATTCTCTAACCCACCTCAGTCCCTGCAAACTGGGCTAGCCCAAGCACAGGTCTTGACAAATATGCTTCACTTTGACTCATGTAGGGTGGAAATTGCTTAAACAAATAAATCCCTGCCAGCAAATCCAGAGAGACAATAAACTGTGTGGTTTTGGGGTTGAAGCAGCCCTGGGACAGAGCCTCTTTGACAGGCATAAGGGTGTTTTTTGTCTTCCACTTTTGGTTGTTCAGGCCAACCCCATTCAGAGTTCAGGGCTGTTTGCACAGGCGAGTCATGGGCAGGTCCAAGAGCTTGGGAACTTGGAGAGAAGAGCCACAGATAGGGGTAACTTCTTCCAGCAGCCCGGAAGTAAGCTGTTTACAAGTCAGTCCTGACATGTGTAACTTACAAAGCATTTCATATTGTCACATTTCAGGAAATGAAATGTCATTAGGCAGGTTGCATTTGTCAGATGAGCCCTAATAGCTATTTATACTGAAAATGACACTCTTACGACTTATTTGCATGTCAGACAAGTGAGTCAGTAAAACCAGCAAGCTATCTGCCAGAATATAAATGAAAAAAGGTGTCAGAGTTCTCTGAAGGGCTCTCACTGCTATCTTTTGAATTCAGATTTTGTCCTGGAAAAGCTTGTGCCAAGTCCTCCAGCACTGGGCTGTGTGTCCTGTGGGGTCTTATGTTAATTTCTGGGGGTTTTTTGAAATTTGGAAAGTGAACATGACACATTTTTTTCTTGTGATCAGGCCTGTGCACAGAATATTAGAAAGCAGCTATTTATTTTAGAAATTGTAAACATCCTCGACAGCTTGTATTAAGATATTAATAGAAAATTTACTAATTTCCATCACTTTCCTAGGACTGAAAAGCTGAAGCTGTCCTATTCCCTTATCCCATTCCTTATTTGTCTACAAAAGAATGAAGCCATCTATCCTTTCTGTAAGGGCTTTGAAGCTTGGCGTGGTCTTTCTGTTCTATGGTAGACCTCCTCCAGGGCTGTCAACCTGTTCCGTTGCATTAAATTGCCCTGGGCTGGTTCCTACGCAGTCCCTGGAGGATTTGTTTCGGAGGGGATAAATCTGGAGTGAGCAAGCAGAGTCAGCTAGAATAAGCCTTGCTGTGGGAGTCAGAAGACTGGGGTTCTTTTCTTGACTGACCACAGACCAGATGTTTGCTGCTAGGAAAATTCCTTCATCTCTATTTTTCCTTCTTTTTGTTAGTTCTTCGGGTTTTGCACTGACTCCTATTGAATGCTTCTACAGTGTCAGACACAACAGGGCCCTCACTGCAGATGACACCAGTGGGAAATGGAATAATGAGACTCAGAAAATGACATTTCACAAAACTACCTACTTCTTATTCTGCCTACTGTATGGGATTTGCCCAGCACCTGGCAGTAGGGTTAATAACAGCACATTTCTTGGGGGGGGGGGAAGCAATATCCAAAGTATGAAATAAGGGTCAGCTGCTAACCCTTGCCAGTCCTCTCACCTGTGAGTGGGTCTCGTGAAATCTATCCAGGTGTCCATGCCAAAATGGAGAAGCAGTCCCAATGATACATCAGTTTGGCAAGCTCTCGGTTTAATTTCAAGGCTGTGCTCTGCTGCCCAATGATAACACGTATGAATTTGCTCCCAGATGTATGTATGAGGTAGAGAAAAATCCAGACATAGCTGACAGGACATGGTCCAATTCCAAATGTGAAAATTGCTTATGAAGCTGTCTGAGGAGGTCTTGCACTCTGAAATGCCTTTGTGTCACAAGCTCTGATCCCACAGCTGGTGGCACACTCTGCTGGAAGGTGGATTTGCCTTCTCCTTGTTTCTTGTCCATCATCTCAGAAAAGCTCATACAGAGAAAAACCAAAGTAATTGTGTTTCAGGAACAGGTGTTTCTACATGAAGCTCAGTCAAGAGACTTGAATTTAATGTATGGACATGGCCAGTTTGCTCCAAGGGATGATATCATGGAGCAGCATGAACATGAGCCACTTTGCATCAGCTCTGGGGAGGGATGCAAATCACTTCTTGGCACAACCTGGGAAGACCGCATGGGCAAAGTATGACAGCCATGGTTCTTGTAAAACAGACAGCCCAATAATTGAAGGATTTTTTAGAAAATGTACGTTTTCAGGAAAAGCATCATACAAAAGCAAAAATATTTTTGATTGATTTTCTAGGACAAGCACCCAACATGCCAGCTGCTGAACTGCAGCATGACAGTCCTCAGAGGAGTATCAGAGATGGAGTCACAGAAATGGGGTGCAATAGAACAGTATTACATGAAGACTGATAGAAATTTTTGCCTTAAGCTGGAAAAGGCAGAGAAGGAGAAAGGGCCGGGTGTAGTCACAGAACACAGGATGGCAGTGAGCCCGTCGTAAAATAAAATAACTCTCATAAAATTTGTGGAAAAAGGATACCGAAGGGCTTGAATGAGGCACTGATAAGACACCGTGTCAAACTGTGTGATGTCATTCTTGGCATCTGGGTTCCGAAGGGATAAACTCAGACTAGGATTGGTTTAAGAAATCACCTTTCTTATCAGAAGTGATTAAAGGTGATCAGTTTGTTTAGCCTCATAAAAAGAAGATATGCTTACTGTAAGCAAATGCACAAGAGCAACTAATATCGGGATTTTAACTTGCCAGATGGTTCTAATGAGGTTGATTTTCTAATATGCAAAAAACTTCACATATTTTGCCCTTTTTTTAGAATATCTGTAATGTTTTGTCCTGTCTGAAAGCCTTTTGTCTGAGAATTGAGCTTCTTTGTAACTTAATAGCATTCAACAAATATTTTTTGTATTTTTTTAAACCCTTTGGCAACTAATCAGTAACACGTGTTATGAAAGCCACAGATTAAACTGAAGCCCATAAAATGAAATTGGGTAAAACCAACTTTCTAGTGACACTTGATGTGTCTTTGAGCACCCAAATAGTCCAGGCCAGGAAGCAACACGATTCTCCTCTGCATGCACTAAGAATGCTCAAATTATATGTACATAACGATATAAAATGGCTATATAAAACCTTTCATACTGGGCTACAGTATGAAAATCTGTGTGAATGGGCCATATTTATTTAATGAACAGAGGCCTTACTATTTCAGTAGCCGTATGTACAATTTTCAGCACAAAAGGCTGCATTTTGGTGTATATTTTTAAGAATCTAAAGGATATTGGTTCTGCCTCGCTAAGACCTCCTTTTGACATTTCCAGTGGCAGTATTGCTGTTGGAATGTCTTCATGTCACACTTAGCAGCTGCTTTCTTTGGGTCCCATCCAGCCAAAATTAGCCTCTATAGTTCCCAGTCAATGGACTTTCCAAAGCCCACCTGTGCTTCCCTTCATGACTTTTCAGGGAAATTTTCTTCCCTTTGGTAATCGTGAACATGTCATTTATATTTTATTCCTCATCAGAGCCAGCTTTATAATTTGCAGTTTCCCAAAGTATAGAAGGGAAAGACTAAGAATAAAAATCCTCTAGTTTGGCTTCCAAACTACTGATTTTTTTCTCTCTCACCTAGTTACTGAAACACAAGCGGTAAAGCTGACCCATGAAAAAAATTAGCACAGGATGTTAAAGATTTATCTTGACTGAGAAAAGTGATGAAATTTTTAACTTTCTAATTAGGGGAAGGTCTGTTATAGTTATATTATGTTATGAACCAGACTTTCACAGCGCCTCAGCTAACACGTTGCTGGTGATATTCTTCTGAGTTGAATATATTCATAAGCAAGTTCATATTCCTACTATGAATAAATGTCATAAGACCATTCTGAGTCAGTTCAGTGAATTTATTGACTATCAATTGGTATATGAAGTAGTGACTACAAAACATCCCAGTCCCACCTACTGGTTTCTGTGCTGATGGATCACACTATGTCATATAAACTCAGCTGTTAATTCCATATGTTTTAACTTGGTTTTACTGAAAAATGTTCAAGCATTACAAAATTGCTATGTAATTATCTTAGAAAGCAGAAGCTGATATCAGTGTATGCTACTATAAACAAAATTTGTAACATATGTAAATATTCAGTATTTATTATATGTCTATTTGATACATGCATATATACAATATATAAGTATCATTATTATGGCTTTTTTATATAATTATGGAATATTTAATAATATATATTATGTAATGGCATGTTATGGCTTATTGTGAAATAAATACTGTTCATGCCAGCTTTTCTGCTATTTCCTTCTTTGAGCGGAGGAATTAGGAGAAGTGCAACATATACTAGATACTCGTTGGTTGCATAATAGATTAGAAAAAATTTAACCAGCACAAGAGTGAGTGGAAGGGTTATGGGAAGTCTGGCTCATACCTTTTTGTGCTATATATTAAATTTTCTCCTCTTTTGTGCTTGTGATAAATGTAATATCTGAGTCACGGCACAGGAAAACAATTAGCAACTTGTCCAGCCTCTGATCTTTCCTTCAGGGTAGGTACAGAGGAAGGACTGTTGATTGTTCTTAGTTGGATGAATCAAATCATACAGCAGGAATTAAGCTGAGATTCAACATAGCACAGAGTCTCTGTGGTCTCTTGTTTTCTCCCTTGAGAGGAGAAGAGGCATCATGAAGCAGGTTGTCCTTCTAGGCTGGGTAGCAGTGGACTGAGAAGATTCTCAGTAGTTTTTGGCTTGGCTTGTCAAGGAACCAAAGGAGACACCATCAGGCACCCTCCCTCTTCCCATCAGAGAGCAGGGGCTGCTGTCAACACCCCCAGAGCCCCTCCTTTCCTAACTCTATTTTTACCTTACTGATAGTATACAGTTCTTGAACCACTTGTATCATAGTATGTGTGATTGATTGATTTTTATGCTGTGATTGTTAGTTCATGGCCATGTAAGTGTAATTTTCAGTGACACACGGATGTTTCCAGCAGGTGTGTATGCATTAAATATAGAGGGTTATTATGGATGATCTGGAGTCTGAACTCTGTTTCTTCTGAGCATGTCTGCTTTCATAAGAGATCTCCACAGAAGGAAAAATAAAACTGCATCTATGTCTTAAATATGAGGTACAAAATCATGCATTACACTGCTCTAAGCATCAGATTACAATGTATGCTGAGTAGTGAGCACATCTGTTTAAGTGAGGTTGTTACATGAAAGTAGCAAGAAATGGAATTAAAATTCCATCATGACTACATTCTTCTAAATGGCTGGGTAGGTGGCTGTATCCCTAAAAAATAATACAAAGTTTGTGTCATTCTCTCAACCATGATATATGCCCTAGTGCAACAATTCAAAATAGTGAAGAAGTGAACTAGGTGACACATTTCCACAACTTGTCAGTGGGGTGCTGGAAGAGTAGGAAAAATTAATGCTTTTTTTTAATGGTTTTTATTTCAGCATGACAATGCTAGAAATCACAATTAGAAATCAGAAAATTCAAGATGAGGTTTTCAAAAGAGGCTCCCAAGTATCAGGAATTTTATTCCTTGATTGAGCATAGAAAGGAGTATGGCCAGGTTTTCAGAGATGAGAATTTTATCATGGCAACACTCTTCAAAACTGGTTTGTTTGTTGTTTTTTTTTTTAAGAGAGTCTGAAGTCTTAAGTACACAATTAGAGACAAAAGGCACACATTTTTAAAGACATGGTGATATCTGTCTGCTCAGTGTTGCAGGGCATAACTGATCCAGGTACCTGAGTGGGGGATTATTGGAAAGATGAAGGGTGGCAGATTGCTTTTTGAAAGGAGGCATAACTGTTTCATTCACGTAGGCCTTGTAAGACCTCATGGAACAATATGTGAATACATTAAAAAAATTTCTAGTTGATGGCCTGATTCTCCTAGTCATCTGAACTCACTTGGGAAGATCAAGTCACTTTGTCTAAGTGCCTGATTACTGACTTAGAGGACTCGGACTTTAAATTGTAAGAGAACTTGATTTTAAACTTGCATGGACAATATTGTCCTTCAAGTGACTCCCCAAAAAATCACGGGGTGTTTTCCTTACAAAAGAAAGATGTTTGATATGAAGTCGTAAAGGGGCTTCCAATAGGAGATGACATCCCATCATTTTCCAGAGCAGAAGTGTGGTAGGAACCATTCTGGTACGTACGCGTGACCACCGCCATCTGGCTTCTTTCATGCTGCTTTTGTTTGTTTACATTAAAAGAACATCAAAGTTACATACTTAACTGCGCAAAAGCTAAAACATGCCAGAATGAAGATGGTCCCTACCATCATAATTCAGCCCGCTTGTGTAAATCAATTGTTATATAGGATGTGAGTGGGTTCCCACTGGATCTTTTCCACACTCAGTGAATGGGCAGTTAGTCAGCATTTAGTTTATTCCCCAAATTGAGTTCGGGACTGATGGCAAAATTTGTTCAACCATTGCAAAATACAAAATTATGAATTTCCTCCACTGGAAGGCTTCCTCCGTGGAAAGCATTTTTGTCTTGCTTTCGCTAGAGTAACTGACTGTGCAACACTTCCACAAACCTAGAGTCTATGAAAAATAAAACCCACACCATTAATATCCAGCTGCAAAAATTTGGGCTGAATTTGCTTCCCCAGCCTTTGTAACCTTCAGTGTAACACTAAGACCAGTGTTTTCTACAACAAACTGTCTTCTATTTGTTAGTTTTAAGCAACCAGTACAGCTGAGTGAAGAGTTAATCAGCAATCTCTTCCTTCATGTTGAATATCTATAGAGTTGTAAAACCAAATACAGATTGATTACCTTTGTTCAAGCCTATGAAGGACAACAGGATGGAGTAGGTACTGCTGAGTACCCAACCAGTAGGAATGGAATTTACACAAAGGTGTGGATTTACTGTTAAAAAAAAAAAAAATTGCAATTTTTTTTCCAAGAACTCAAGATGGATTTTCCTAGCTTGCTTGCGTTAGATTTTGAGCAGTTAAATGTGCAGCCTTCATGGTCTTTTAATGTAAAATGCTACTGATTTGTAATCTTTCAGACCAAATCTTGGGGTTTCTATTTGTTTTTATTCAGGTGCCACTGGTGGGAGTTTATATTGCTGAAATGTGAGAGCAGAAGGTGGCCTTAAATACTCTGGGACTTGGTCTGGTGTTTACAATTGTTACGGGATATTGTAAGACAAATATTCTTTATTTCTTCCTATGCCTTGGACTGATCTACAGCAAACATTTTTTAATTACTTCTGATTCTCTATTGGCTTTTTTCATAGATCTTCCCACACTAATGCCTTATGTGCCAACTCTTTAACAGTTAAGCTGAGGCTACAGCCTGACTACCGTGATAAAAGATCTCCAAATTTCACCTGCATATACAACTCCAGAAGATTTCTGATAATTTTTTTTCTTCTTCTTTATTTTAGGACAATTATATGCAGAAAGACGGGCAGCAAACAGCAGAGCGTGAAAGCCATTGATGTTAAACTTGAAACCGGTCCCTTTGTGAATGACCAATATGATGCTTTTTGTGTAAAGGATGAAGGTCAGCACTGATATACTATTGAAATAATGCACAGTCATCGCTGTCTTGCAACATTTAAAGTTTTACCTTCCATTTTTCTGCTGCTGAGAGGCAAAGAGAGAATGTTAAGGGATAAATCTTTCTAGTAATTGCCCGCTAAGTGAGCCAACTGCTACAAAGACATCGGTTGCAGGAAATAAATCACATTATCTTTTGTCTTTGCTGCAGTTTAGCAAGTTCAAACAGCACTACTGATCTGGAATAACCTATTTTGGTGTTCACAGAACATGCTTTATGGAAAATAATACATCTGGCACCAATATAACGGAGATGCCTGAAGCGTCTCCCATCCTCAGCACTGTAAGTGAATGGAACTCAGAAAGCTGGCTTCCAACCACAAAATGACATCTTGTTGCGTATCTATCAGTACACAACATTTGTTTGCAAATAACTGCATTGCCTCCTTTTTTTTTTTTTCCTTTTTTTTTTTTTGTTAACAAGTGTAGACCAGCCTGATAGGGACTCTGATGTATCATGGATGATTCTGAAAACCAAATTCTTTCCAATTTAAGTTGATACTTAAACCTTTTGATATTCAACCCACAAGCAAAGATGGAGTCTTAAGGCATAAAAAAAAAAATACTGATAGGCAGGATTGTGTAAAGAAGTGTGGGAACCCCTGAAACAGATTGCTGATGTCCACAGTGAAGTTTCGCACCTCATTTCCAAGAAAAGCAGGGGCGAGCAGGTAGCATTTACTGAGAAACAATAAGTTCACAATGCAGGGGGCATTTTGATAAACAGTCAGTGGCAGCAGTGGGAATGAAAATGTGTTTGAAGTGGAATGTGGCCAAAGCGATGCACAGCTGATGTGCACAGAGTCGTTCAAAAATCGTTGACTTTGACTGGCCATCCTCTCAAATAACCCCATAATCTCAACTCCAGGCTCCGTGCTGGTGTGAGCGGTGCCAGCTCCATTGCCCGGTTGCTGATGTTGTCACACAAGCACCTTTGTGCTTTCCTCCATGCTGCCCCTCACATCTAGGAGCAGCTCCCTGTAAACATCTGCAGAACTCTCTCATTGTCTTCCTTCAAAACTCTCCTTTGTCATCATCCCCCCCTTGGAGAAAAACCTTGGGGTGGGTGGGACAGCTGTGGGAGGCTGAAGTCATTGCTCTGGCCACTATTGTTCCATTGTGTCCTTGTGCTCCCCTGTGTCCCTCCACCTGCTGCCGCTGAGCTTAGACGGAGACGCTGGGTCTTGGGGAATGAGCTGCGTTTGCCTTTTGTGTTTGGTTACTGCTCGTGGTAAAGGGGCAGTAAAGGTGAAGATAAGAACATAGAATGACAGTGCTTGTTGGAAAGTCCTGCCCAGGACTGGATGACAATAAGGTCCCCTCTCTTAGAACAGATGAAAGGCTTTGGATGGTTGATGGTTGAATAGAGAGGCTTGAGCTAAGCTGTGTGGCAGCACCTGGCCTGTCATTGGTAGGAAGAAAGAAAAGTCCAGAAAGGAAATAACCTGAACATACACGTGTAACACACAGTAACACATAAAGCAGCACAAAGCAATTGACTGATGAAGGAACATCCCAATCCTCATGGATGCCACTTTCAATTTTGGGAGGTAAATATCCAGTAAGAAGCAACAACAGCAAACCCTGCACTGCAGCCTCGGACATAGTGTATCTGTTCTGCTGGGTTGTGCATGTGGCTAACAACTACACATCTAGGTTATGATTAATGAATTGTTTCTTACTTGAAACCTCCCGAGTACTTTTTTCTTACAGAAAGGTGGGCATGGCTTTTAACGGATACGATCTCAATTAGAATGCAGTAAAACATAAGTGTCAAGACCTGTGTATTGAAATCCAGTACAAAAAAGCAAGTTGCTTTGCCCTGCTGAAGGTGATAAATCCCAGGTTTCTTACACTAAGACTTATGTCCACATTCACAATAACCACAAACCCTTTCATTTCTTCCATATCCATCCAGCCAATTATCTCCAGTTCCATATGAAAGCCATGTGGTTCTTTCTCCAGGATTTCTTAACCACACCCTCTCCCCACCATCTTCCTGCCTTCAGGGCACTCTCAGCTCCTTGCCGGGTCCCAGCACAGCTGGCTGGCAAGAGGCAACATGTGCTGTCGCTGCCTTAGAGGTATGAATATGCTGTTTCTTCCTCTTGTACGTGTTGCCAATCGGCTGGCCAGCAGCATCTGTGGGAACAGGGAAGAGCTGAGCCCTGCCTATGCACATCCAGATAGAAAAAGGTGCCTGGCTTTGGATCTTTCCTCTTTTCAACTCCCGGTACCAAAATAAGCAGATTCTCAGCAGCTCTTCCTCTTTGTCAGACTTGACTGAAATCAGCACAAGTCTTGGACAGACTGAAAGGTTGAGGATGGACAGAGGGAACAGTCACATCAGCCTTCTCTTCTTTAGAAGCTAGGATGATGCTTGTAACTCTTCACAACTTTGTTTTCAGTTCTTAGGGTTGTGCAAAGGGCATCTTGAACCACCATGAAACTTCTGATACAAACCATGACAAAGTTCCCTTCTTGATTTATAATTGGTCTTTACTCAGTTAACATTTAGCATGCAAATGGGTTCAGTTGACTTGCTTAAGTGTACACCTCAGCATGCCTCACTGGCCAGGGCGGCAATCAGACGCTACCAAGCGCTCTGATGTGCTGATAGCATCAGGCTTTTGCAAATCCAAATCCTGAAGAGAGAGATACCTTTTTTTGTGGTTCTGCAATGGATTTTGTTTGTACACACACAAGAATCACAGCAGCCTTTGCTACTGAGTTCTGTTTTACGGGGAATTGCTGTTAAGAGTTATGTTTGACACGGAAATCTGTAGTTGCAATGTTTTATGAATGCTGTGAGCATAGCTGCACTGTTCACGGCACAGAGAAATGAGCCTTCTCGGTTTCTCGTAAACAAATGTTTTATGCAGCCATTAGAGTCAGGAAGACAACTCTGTACCAGCTCAGGATCTGCTGAGATCAGAAAGTTTCTCTCTTAGACCTGAATGATAAAAATTACCTAAAAATATATTAGATTCTGCCTATTCTGAAAATGGAGTAAGTCACGCGTAAGTCAGATCTGGCCCACAGAGTCTGCATTTGTTCTCTATCAAAGCTCATAAGCAAATGTCTCAAAGTATAAAAAGAGATGAAGCAAGAAAAACAGAAGGCTGGAATTTTTCCTACTGGTCATTTGTTTTGTAGGACCGTATGCCATTCAATTTCATACATATATCATCCTCTCAGTTCCCATTCTTGTATTTTTTTTTTAAATGCAGCAAAGGAAAGCTCTCTCTGTTAGTATCTCCCAAGTTTTACTGGTTCTTTCTTTCGGTGACCCACTGATATTTACAGGCAACAAGTAAGATCTCTATTCCATAAGGCTTTGATTTGCTGCCACCATAGAAAAACTCAACAGGCAGCAGCTTGTAGTAGCATACAGCATAAATGCAAATCCAACTTAAAAACATGACCACTGGCTCCAGATCCCCATCAAAGCTTGATGGCTTGTGTACATATTTCAGTTTGCCTTTTTCAGCAGTAAGAAAAAAAAAAAGAAATTAGTGTGTTCTTTACAGCAAATATATTAAATGTGCTTTACAAGAGCAATCAAACTGCAATTTACTTTGGGTAATATTTGAACCATTTCTTTGCATTTGTTATGCTTTGCTGTGGATATGAAGTTTTTCAATTTCTGTTGCTACAGCTTTCTTTTCCAGATCTTTGCATAGAGCTGACAGTGAATTTCCAGCTACCTGGTGATGTCATTTATACTAAAACAATTCTTACAAGCCCTATCTGATGAAAGAGGTATTGGCATCCTAACACTGGTATCTTACAAGCAGCACTTATATTGGCTACGATGGAGTTTTGGTTCTTTGTACTCAGTGTTCTTATCCAAAAAGAAAAATTCCATATACTTTAGTGTTTCTGCAATCAAAAAGAAAAACAAACATCCACACTCATCTTCCACAGGACTGAACGTTGAGAGTTGTGTTTTCCAGTTTCTTAATGATGAGATGACATCCTATAAATTCCAGTGGTCTCTCTGGAAAAACTCTGCTAAATTGGGCGGTTGTAACGGGGGATATTTTACATCAAAGAGGATGTTTCATGTCAGCTTTCAGAGCATGGTACACAGTTAAAGTAGCAATTGTAGACAATCAGATTTCAGTAGATTCCCAGTTCTGCCAGGTGACATGGAAGCTTAAATCTCCATCTTTTTTTTTTTTTTTTTTTTTTTTTTTGGTGTTAATCTTAGGCTATCCTTTCTGTAGACAGTAAAAAAAAAAACACTTTACAAACTGCTGTGATGCTTGTAGTTTACATCAAGAAGATGCTTATAGAGGAACCTGGACTGGAGAGGGGGGTGCTGTGTTCTTAATGTGACTTGTGTCAACTCTTTGACAGAAATCACCTGTCACAAATGCCTTTCCACACACGGTTTGGAGTTAAAGCTACTCTTCAGAGGGGCCATAATTCCTAAAAGCCAATCATGCCTGAATGTGCTAACCCAAATAACAAGAGACATCTTCCATTCCTTCTGACAAAGAGTTCATGAGTCTCTAAGAGGTCTGTAACCAGTGTTATCACCAGCCCTAACACATCCATGCTGAACACTTACATCTTTGCTGTGCCACTTATTCCGGTTCAGTTGTCAGATGTTGACTCTATCCTGATTTCTACCCATGTCTATTGAGTTCTTCATTGACTGTGGTGGCAATTTTCACTCCAAGAGACAGTCTGTGCCAAATTACCGCTGCCATGAGGATCTTCTGTGCACCTCCACATTGCCTGTGCTCTCTTGCTGCATAACCTCATCCATGCTTGCTCACTGCAGGTCAGCGACCAATGTATGGAGACCTGTTAGGTGTCTGGTCTCACTGTCCATATGTGGATCAGATTTGAAATATCTCACCTACATGCAATGGCATCCAGAAGGTTGTCTGCTGAATCTGCTCCTTGCAGCTGACGTTCATCACTGCTCCAGGCAACCTCTGTGGTGGCCTTCACAAAGAGCACTGCTGTTCCTCCAAAGGACGAGCTGCTGCCAACACATCCTCTGTCACGCTTCATGGCTCAGACCTGCCTCCTCTCCTCCAGCAAGAAAATGGCCTGAGTGCCAGCACTGAGCACAAGTTTCAAACAAACCCAAGCTTTGCCACCTCCCAGGACAAAGGCCCCAGACAAAAACCTGCTGGTTGTCCCCAGAAGTGGCTCGGTTTGATGAGCTTCTGTGCCCATGTCGCTTCTGTATGTGTACCAGAAAGAGCAGGTTGGGCAAAAGGCCGAGCAGGAATTGTCATAGCAACTGAGGCGGCAGCAGGATGAGGCACCATAAAATGCTGCAACCCTGGAAATTTCTGTACATCTTACACGGGAGAGAACATCAGCAAAATGGAACTCAAGTGCATCCTTGCAAGGTACCAGCTTGCACTTCGTCTTGCCCATGCTGTCACTCAATATGCTTTGCAGCAAAGACGTGACCTTACAAAGTCTCATATGAGAAATCCAAAAGTTCAATGGACAGTGTTCATCCACAAACATCTTTTAAAATCTCCCCTTTCCTTTCTGTTCACACATCAGCTGGATCTCTCTTTCAGGATCTCATTAGTCTCTGTTACCATATGTTGCCAAATTTTACAGTAAAGCTCCCTTCAGCTTCCTTCTTTCCTGGAAGGTTAAAATGTGGTTTTTGAATGTGTTTGCAGTGAGGTAAATGTATTTAACTAATGTCAGTGTTACTTTTCGGCTTCCTCTGGCCACAGGATTAAGAAGTGAGGCTTTGGAGATAAGAATACCCTCTGACACACAACTGTCCCATACATCCCTGGGATCAATACTTCCCTCAGAGCAGATACACAGCTCTCATTTGTACCCATGGAAGTAGCTATATTAAAAAAAATCCATGAAATGCAGGGGTCTGTAGCCTTCCTGTGAGGCAATAAAATATTTTTTTTATTCCTTTCATCCACATCAATCTCTATTCATCCGACCAGTTCACAGGAAAGGCATTAGCTGCTAACTGCTCCTCGCTTCCTCGGATGCCAAGCCTCCCTAAGACCCTACATAAGCTGAGCTTTGTGTAGCTTCAAGAGCTTGTTTTTTCTGTCAGTATGTGTGTGCAAAACTCCCACTAACTTCTGAAGGTGTTAGGCAGTATATATGGATGTGTACAGTACGGAGAATAGACTTCAAAGCTCTGACTTCAGTAGCGTGTCCCTGAAATTTGTGGCAGCTGTTTTTCAGTGTACCCAATTGAGAAGTGGTTAGCTAGGTCTATCAGCCAATTTCTAACAGCCTGATCCAAAAGAGCTTTCACAAAATGTGGATATTTGTCATAGGATGTTTATTTCACTAGGAGGTAAACACATGGTATTTCTAAATAAACATGTATTTACCTATGTCAGGGTCAGAAGCGGGTAGATGATGGGAAGAACTGCAGCTGGGACTCACAAGGATCTTGCAGAATGTCCCTGGGGCAAAAGCAAGAAAGCCTGAGCTTTTGCAGAAAAGAGATTGAAAAAAAAGCTTCTCTGTCCAAACTCCTGCCCATTGAAAACCCTCGGTGTGAACTGGTGTCAATGGAAATGGTGTTTGTAAGATCTTGTGCTGATGGTGTCCTAAAAGTAGACTCTAGCCAAGCAGAAAGGGTGCTTGCTGAAGACGTTTCTCCTGCGTGTCTTGGAGGTCACTTTTTTCAGCTGGGGTGTAACTCTTTTAGCACTGCCATTAACGCTGCATTTAAAGCCTATCACGAGGTCTCTACAATCTCATTTCTTTTTTTTCTTTCCAGACAAGCCCTGTGGGGACCCGCCATCCTTCCCACACACCATCCTGCACGGCCACACAGGCTTTGAAATGGGGGATGAGCTGCTGTACATTTGCGCCCAGGGGTACGTCATGGGCAACAAGGAGACGGCATTCACACTGCTCTGCGACAGCTGCGGGGAGTGGTACGGGCAGGTCCAGGCCTGTGTCAAAGGTAAGGTGACCCTGCACATGGAGCATCCCTCTGGGAGGTCCCAGCCTCCCATCAGTCACCAAGGTCTTGGTGACTAGAGCATTGATGTCTTAGCTGGTCCAACTGGGCTTTTACAATCCCATTGGTAGACATCTCCAGTAAACCACAGGAGAGGATAATTTATTCATACTTTTGTGAGCATGAGCCATTCAAAATTTAAAAATTGAATTTTTTTATGCCATATTTATTTTTTTCTGTCTCTGCTAACACAATTCACTTGAGTCTTGTCCCAGGGTTATCATTCAACTCCTGCCTTCCAGTCCACCCTCTTCCTTCTTTTTCCCACAATATAATTTTTCTGTAGTACTGAACATAATTTTTAATAACTGGAAAATATCCTTTGGGAACACCTTTCATCTGCATATTTAATATCAGAATCAGCCCTTTTCTGGAAATCGTCTGTTTATAATCTTGCACGTGCTCATTCTGTTATTGGATGAGGTTTGTAACTTTTCAATGTACTTACTCAAGGACAGGGATTACTATGGATGTTACAAGAAATGTCAGGGGTATTTTTTTCAGAGTAGTTCAAAAGCCTCGCCCATGTAAAAAGTGAGTTTGGCTCACCTGAACTGCTACTACCCCTCTCCTACTACTTGCTTTAGCACTTTTGAATTTCTGGCCTTATATGATAAATCCCGCTTCCTTTTGGTAGGTTAGGAAAATTAAGGACCTGTGTAAGTTAAGAGAGCTGCCTGTGCCATAGAAGCCTATGACAGAGTGGCATAAATACAATTTGAGTTAGAGTTAACCAGTGAGATAGAAAAGTTTAAAAAAAGAGTGTTGGTGTTTGTTTGGTTTTCTTTTTTGCAGACAATTTTTATCTTGTACCATGCTTTCAGGATTTTTATCTACAAACACAACAGTAGCTACCCAGATATTTACTCTCTCTATATAAAATGAATTAAAGTAGATTTTCTTAACAAATAATTTGACTGAAGGAATCAAGCTTTTATTAAAAAAAAAAAAAAGTAAAAGCTCTGGGAAATTGTAATAATGATATTTCCTTAATTTAAACCTTCAAGAAACTCCACCTTTATTTGTTAGTTAAATTCTGCCACAAACTTTTAACTTTCCCCTTCTTTAAGCACAAACAAAATAGTACCATGAGTTCAGATGTGGATGCAATCTGAATTCTGCTTTCTCGTTCTCTTTCTCATGTTATCCTACTCCATGCATAAAACTCACATTTCTTCCAATATTTAAGAACAGTCATCAGAGTATCTTACTGTTTTTTCAGAGAGATATCCCACCTTTAAGATTACATTTCTGGCAAAACAGATACATTTTAAGCAAAAGACTGGGCAGCTGTTGGGCAGCTGAGCTATCTATATGGGCTGAAGTTAGCATATATCCATTTCAGAACCTATACATTCCTTGATGCCCAGGGGTTTGCCAGAAGTTATTTTTACTCATTCTTCTATACCACCAGGCAATGGATAATCACGAGAAAAGGTCAAACTTGTTTGTAGTAGAAACAGGTCATGTCTGTGCACCAGGGAACCAGATATGCAAAACCATCCAAATGGGATAGTGGTTAACAAAAAAAAAAAAAAATCCAACATCTTTCTGAAGTGTTTCAGCTTCCAGAACTGTTCTTACAAACAGCAGTTCAGATTAAGTGAAATACTGCAGGGAGGGACAGAAGGGAAAAAAGAGTATCTAAATCTGATAACCCAGTGGTCTGAGTCTCCCATAATCTGCCCCAAATTGATACTTCTTCTTCCTTCGCTGAGATTAGTGCAAATGCTAACTTTATCACACACAGAAATAAAATTGTATTGCACTAAAGTAAGGCAGGGAAAGAATCAGGCCATTTAAGCTGTGTGTGTTTCACTGTTTTCCCTGGATAAATAGTCTTATTTCCCCTGTTTTGCCTGAGCCTTTCACACGGCCGCAGGGGAGAGAAAAATATTTTTAAACAAAATAGGAAAGTGTGGCTGTAAAATCACAAACATCAACACTGGAACTTGGGAGCAGATGGAATATTGCGGATTATGATTTTTTTAAAGTATTTAAATGTAGGCTTCATGTGAGGGGCTTCCTTTAATTACTGGGTTTCAAACACTTTAAGGACCTGGGTAGAAAATACAATACGTGTTCAATTAATAGTTGTATACTCAATCCTCCTGAGCACCATTCTTAAAGAAAGGAGGCTTTATAGGAAGACTGAAATGCGTCATACGAAGCTTCATTTTTTTTAAAAAAGAAGTAAGTATTCAGTGAAAAAGAACAAAAAAAAAAAGGAATCTCATTAGAAGAAACCTGATTTACAGTTGACAGATATTTTGGGGTCATAGGAAAAAGGAGAATAATTATCAATTAACTACTCCAGAAGGCAGCACACAAGCTGCTTTTTAAGTGCTTTGAGGCAAGAGATTAACTTCCCTGCCATCAAGGTTAATGATGGGACTTAACGGAGAATTTATATCCCTGCTGGCAGCATGGGCCATGGCTGACATCAGAGGAAAGATGGTCGTGGAGCCACTTTGATGAACATTTAAGTGCTGTGTTTAGAGGCATTCGGGCACCCAGGATGTAAGTGTACAGCAATGCAGTTGGCAAATTCATAAAGGAAATGAAAGAAGTGTATTCTGCATCAATATACATATAATCCAAAATACGTGGCAAAACTTGGCTATGGACATAACTGAGCAAAATAATTTCAGGGTTATAGTCAGTGGATTCTGGGCACAGTAAAGTGTGCTGGAAATTAAGAAAACAGCACATTACAAATGGCTTTAATGTCCATTGCGCACGCCAGGTAATGGACTGCAATTTTTAATCAAGATGCTTTTTAAGAATAAAAAAGTGGCTCTGTATAGTCAGTGTTTCCTGCCATTTCTCATCATGAAAAGATGCTGTGTTCTAGCTGAAAACACTGGGATATTCAACCCAAAAAAGCAACCTTAAACAGAGAACAGGGAAATACATGGGTTTTTGCAGTTTATTATTTTTTCTGTTTCTGTGGAGAGAACACATTTGTTTCACAAAATATATCCTGAAGGTTGGTGTTGTAGTAAGGCCTGAAAGCAGATGTATACGTGCCATGCTGTGGCTGTCCTGCAGGCACCGACTCAAGTGACCATTGCTAACTGACGTTTGTTTTTTTCCCCAAATTGAACCATAAGTTTCTGAGTTTTCAAGAATAGTATTGATTCACATTCATGTGGTCTGTAAGCATGACTGGCCAGCACCATTTAATTATTTTCCTTTTATTTTCTTAATGGGGAGAGTAAAACAAAATGTCTCTGCCTTTTGATCTTATTTGGGAGTGCTTTTCTTATTTATTTTTTTTTCTTCTGAGCTTTGCAATAGACAAATAAAATCAGCAACCAAATATGTCCCTGGCCTGTCAAAGCAATTGTTACGACAAACTTTGGTTCTCTTTTCAGGTCTGTCACTGAGGGATTGTATTAGATTAATGTAAAGTATCAATCTGGCATGAACTGATTCTGCCAAATTGAATTAGTTTTAAAAATTATGATGGGTTATTTACATTAGCAGGCTTTCTGCTAGAATAAAAATCATCCTCCTTCTTGGAGCTGTTGCAAAAGACAAAAAGCAACACAAATTCTGTCTCGCGTACTCTGGTTGATCTGAGAAGATCAAATGTGCCTGGTCCAAGTCAAATGGATAATTCTTCGAGATGCTGTAGTTCCCAAATCTGACAGATCTTAGGCAAATTGGTCTTCATGCTCCTTTCCTTCCCACCCTTAAAGACAGATGCCGGCTTGTTAATGTGTGCTCTAAGTACTTGGAGATTCTTAGAATAAAGATGTTTTTATACAGTAGAAATGTTTATGACGATTGCCTACATAGAATCGAGTTTCAATTTCCTGTACTCCAAAAGTACACCCACAAAATATGCAGTGCACTTTATGGCTGTCCAAAATAGCAACACTCAAAATAGAGCTCAGATGCCAATATGCT
>VZTO01027369.1:1609-36877 GCA_013400615.1 Syrrhaptes paradoxus
TGTATCAGTCACTCCATAGCTTCTATTTCAAGTGATACTGAAATCCACTGTATGTTGCATATCTGCTTTGAATTTCACATACTATAAAAATTCAAGGTACAGGAAATGTGTCACAATGAGAGAATGGAACAGTGTTCAGGGATCTCACATTCATTTTATCTTGATTTGATTTACACAAGGCAATATAAACGCAAATATACTCATCAAATTCTCATCAGTTCACGAGGTGAATAAGCACTAAACTTAAAACACTGCTTTGTCAAAGGTAGAAAAAAAATGACACAAGGGCACAGTAGTTTCCCAGTATAAAAAGTTTGGAATGGAACTAGTAGTTTTTCAAAGATCATCTTTGTTTGTACTAGATAATTCATTAGTTAATATCAGCAACCCTGAAGTGCTGCATCACATGAAGGATTTTGAAGCAATATTGCTACTCCAAACAGTGACTATGCGGAAAGATATATGCCTTCCATCTTCACAGAAGATTTTATATGGTGAAATGAAAGCAACAGACCATAACACTCCATAAATTTCTGTGTAGAAAATGTGAACTTGTAGCACTTGATTTAGGATAATTAACACAGAAACTCACATTAAGACCAGACTGGCAAACTGAGTTGTCAGTACACTTGTTCCATTCATTCCCAAATAGCACAGAATCTGCCTAGTAAAATAATACTCTAAACAGATCAATTTTTAAAATGCAACCTCTAATTCACTTACCACATTTTTCATTTTAAAAAAAAAAGGAGAGTGTGAAACTGGACATGATTGCTTGCTCTGTTTTGTCTAACAGCGCATTCAGGCTGATGTATTACACAGTGCAAATAATCAGGAATTGGTTATAGTGATTTATCTTTACACAGAAAGAAACAGTTAATCAGTACCATTTATCTTGTTGGAGAGAACAGTTAATTGTACACTTAGTTCTAAACCAACACAAACCTCTATTGTGTTCAGCTATAACAAAGTGTATAAAAAACACATCACAAAGTTCAGGCAAAGACGTCAGCAGAACCTCAGAGGTGTTATATGCAATATATCTGAAAATCAGGGAAGCTTGGAGCAGAAAGCAGGACCCCATACTGCAGGCACAAGCATGTACTGAAGGCATGCTCTTTCTTGAGACCTCATTAATAGTCCAACTTTTAGTGGGCATAGCAGTGCAGCTGGTCAGAACTGACACAAAACTCAAGGAAAAATGAAATATATTACAGAAATGTGATTAATATATTTCCCCCAGTCAGGACAATATTTTGAATACGTGTTGCTTCAAAAAGGAAACAAATGATACTTCAGGAAACGTCGTTTTGCTGGTAAGTATCTAAAAAGGCACTATAAGAGTCCCTTACTTACAGTGCCACTTCATCTTGCAGAATTGCAAGTGTTAGAACTATATGGGTCAGGTACAGTTTGTCCCACCCACTAATTTTTTTCGAACCTTGAGTTCAGTTTTACTTGCTTTATTAAATAAATAACTTTTGCTTATTTTTTAATGTACTTAGTAAGTACTTACTTTACTCTGAGAAGTGCCAGTGTTTCTCTAATAATGAAGCTTAACCATGTCACTTAGAATGGGGTAGCTAAGTTTCACAGTTCTACAGATCTGTAAGCTTAAACAAAGTAAATAAAGGGCCAAATAACTAACAAGAAGCAGGGGCCAGCTCCTGCAGAGATCTAAATTGACCCAAAGAACCTGACATCTCTGCCTGAGTTCTAACACAGTGATATTCAACTCTGGCAGTCTGCAGACTATTTCTAAAGATTACAAAATAGTCACAAGTAAATAAAAATATGCTACCAGTTGGTCTAAATTCTGCAGTCTTTGACCTCCACCATCAAGCTAAAGTTTGAAAGTTGACAGGTTGAAGATTGAAAAACAGTTAGCTCCTCTTTGACCTTGAAACTTATAATGTTTTTTATTTTAGATCATTGATATTCATCTTCATAGAAAAGCTGAAGCCACTGTGCTAAACTATTTGAGTTTAACTTCCAAGGTTTTGCAAAACAAGTTTTATTTTTAGGAACATGAAGCCACAGATAAAACTGAGGTAGCTAAAGATCTTTGATGCACATAAAGATACATTTTAGAATGACTAAAGTTGTTGACCACAAGAAAGATGAACTCACTTTCAGACTGAATCCTGCTCAGCTGATGAAAAACACACTCATTATACAATGTAACTTGTGATTGGAGGGACCTGGACTGAAGGATGCCCTATGATTATTTTCTCAAATGAGCAGAGATAAGATCTACTTCTTACTGAAAAAGGAGGGAAGGGTTGCAGTTTATTAGTGACTGCAACTACAGTTCTTGAAGACTTGTGCCTGTCTAAGCTTACAGATGGTTGCACAAGCTGCACAAGTGTACTATAAGCAGAGAATATTTTTACAATGATAAGCTAAGAAGCTGTAACCTTTGATCATTTAGTCCTGCTTCGATATTGCATAAGTCCATAAAAATGTAACACGCATCCAATTTAAGGTCCCTTTGAACCACCAAGATAGGACCGAGAGGACCGGAGAAAGAATCAGGCTCCAGATGTTAGCTTGGATTTCAATAAACATTTAACTTGTTAAGACTATATTACCCTGTGAATAGCTCATGGGAACACTCACAAACTGGGTTTAAACCAGCTACTTCCAGTATCAATAACAATATAGCCCTCCAAGCCTAGAGCCAAGTTTCTCCAGCAGGTTACACAGGCTGTGCAGAGCTCTAGATTATCAGTCCCAAGGTATTTGTTTTAAAGCCAGTTAAGTGTAAGTGAGGTGCCTTTACATCCGATCACAGTGTAGACACACTCAACAGTATAGAGGAGAAACATAACCTGCACAATTCAGCATGTTCAAAGAAACCTAAAATCTCCAGGAACTGTACAATGGAGTCTTTCATGGTGGAAGTGTCGATGCCCTCACAATATAGGAGCTTGTAGAAGAAAGCATGAAGGTCAAAGATCAGAAAAAAATCTCTACCCATGTTAGCCTCAATGATAAATTCTCTAGCTCAAAGCCCCACTGAAATCATGGATAAATTAGATTGTTAAATTGAAATTACTGTTCGACATGATGGTCAATTATTCCCCAGATTCCCAGTGGATTAAAGTTTTCCAGTGAAATTGCTATTTCTACAAATGAGATGTTAGAAATATGCATTATGCAGTTTGAATGCTATTGAAATTGTTGCCAAGGAAAACAGTTGTGCCTGGCTGACACTGGAGATAATTTGGCAAGTTACCGAAAAGTTTCACTGCAAGCCCCAATTTATTGCTGTGTATACAAAGCCATCCCTTAAGCCAAAAGCTATGTTAAACTATAACAACTTTTTATATTTTATGCAGAAGAAGAAAAGGTGATAAGGAAACAGAACATTTTCCAGCATTAAAGCGTGTGATGAGAAACTATTTTCTACCAGAGCACAACCATTGGAATGCTTTTGTGGTAGAGAACTTTTTGGTTTGCTAAGTTTTAAGGCCTGTAGGTCATCTGGAGACTGTTTCCAGCTCAGGAAGTTTTTGAGCATGTGGTTAGACCACAAAGTGATCTAAAATGCTTTAAGAAAATGTGGTTTCTTTTTCCTCCTAAATTTCTTTATGTCACATTTGTCAACAAACACATCACTGCGCAAATGCCATGTGATCCCACAGCAAACTCTCTTTAAGAGTTGAGATTCTGCCTGCCAAGTTCATCTAAGACTCTTCTAAAACACCAGCTCTGCTTGATGGCCAGTGCATCCCTTATCATGAAGCTACATGGACTTCAGTACCACAATACTCTGAAACAATGTTATTAAGCTGATAGTTCATGACAGGAAAAAAGGCAGGGCATTGTTTCATGAAGCTCAAAATCAGTGAAAGACTCCTTAACTCTTCTACCAGCTGTGAGACAACCAGCATTTTTTCATGAATACAAGGACAAGTAGAATATTTCATACTTCAGTCAGTGAGAGTGGATTTTTTTTATCCCTTGAGTGAAACATCTGAATTGCTCTGGGAAAGACTGTCAGTGTGTAAAGTATTGCAATGAGCAGAAAGCAAGAAAACATTTCCTATGTTCTCAAAACTACTTGGACTTCGGACACCTTTTATACTCACTGCTCCTGGTGAAAATCCATTTTGCTAACCTCAGCTATTCTAAAATTCTGAGCAGGGCTTCCAAAAATTATGGGATGAAAAAATGGTAAGGCTGTAAGACCATCATTGAATACTGAGGTCATGGAAGCTGGCATTACTAGTGTTGATGTATTGCTTTCAGTCTCAGTGAGGGCAGGCGGAGTGAAGGAGTACATGTCCCAGTTGCACTGATCACCATCTGGTTCAGCTCCTGAAAAGAATTCTTCTCTCCAATTAGCTCCTCTAATTTGAAAAAAAAAACATTCAAAAGAAGTCATAGTTAAACCATAACATTAAAAACAGTGATGTTATACTTCTAAGTATAAATAAAATTTATTTCCAATAACAGATAAACTGAATAATGTTAATTTGTGTTTGCACATCTATTTATACCTATGAGGAGTTGCTTCTCATAATGACTCAAATTAATGATAGAGTAATGACAGTGTAAAATGTTACCTAATTCTCTCCATAATAGAAATTTAGTTAGGATGATGTAAGTTACCAAACTAAGCTGTCAGTTCAATCCATATATAGAGTATCGAAATTTTGATTATTTGAAACAAAAAGGCAATAAAACACCAGTAATTCACAGAAACAGAAAATACAGTTACTGAGCACATAAATGTATTTTACATCTAACCAGATATATAATAATTTGATGGATCCCAGATGCTGCAGAAAAGCAAGGTAAGAGCATAACTATGCAACTTGAAACAGATATATATTATTTAAATGTATGCCTGTAATAACAATGTGATGGACAGGGTGTGAGTTTCAGACTGATTTTACTACATACACTAGAAACTCTAGTCCCGTCAGTAAGCCCCTAAACTGGTCAAAAATGAAAGGTACTCTAACATTTACTGTGAGAAAGTAAGATTTTCCCAGATAGCCTATAAGAAAAAAACCCACCTTTTTTCTTTCAAACTACATTAATTATAAGGAGTCCTGAAGGAGAAGCTGAACTCCTGCATTCACTCAGGATGCTCTGAGAACTTTCACAGAGTAATCTTCACATTGAAGCTATGTGAACAAATAAAATCCATAAACCACTTCAGACCTGACAGAGCTATATGCCACAGCAAAAGGCATGAGGAAGGTCGGTCAAGGATTCATTCACACTGAAAGCCTAAGCTAGCAGCGATAAGGCAGGGCATAGTAAACAGGGGAACACGGAGAGTGGGAATGAGGAAGAATGAACATCAGACCTGTGAGAAGGGAAAAGCTCCAGCGTTTCTCAAGGTGACAAAACTCAGAGACACTTTCTCCCCACCATCTTCTCTGGCTAGAGGTTTTTCTAATATTTTATGTTTACATGAAGTCATTTGTGCTGCAATCTCTGTGTCTGTAGAATGCCCTGCTACTTGCAAAGTCCAGCAGCTTTAGCAGGAGGTGGGAAAGCAAAGGGAAAGCAAACAAGAGATTTTGTGCTACATCTCCACACAGGGCCCATTGTTTTGTTTTTTTTTAAATAGTTCAGAAGAAAAGCATACAGCTAGGGGAAAGCTTGTTAAGTCTGTCTTATGTATTGTTTCATGTACCTATAAAAATGTGGGTTCTTTTCTCCTTTAACCTATCTTATTTAATTAAATATAATATTATATGACAATAAATCTAATACCACGTCACATTTAGGACTCTCCCAGTGGAACAACATGCTTTTAGCTGTGCTTCCAAGCAGATACCTGCAGAGCTGTCATTTCCTCAAGTGCAGCTCACAGATCTTCTCAAACTAACTTCAACCTGTTGCATCACATTTGGCATTGGGACAGCTACAGAAGTCATCAGTCCCAGCCTCCCACTTGCTCCTCTGCCAGAGCTTACCATAATTCTCCGAACAAGGATGAGGCTGAATGGGCCATGGGTTGAACTACTGGAGTCCAGGGCTTTTTAACTGAAAATCACAAATAATGTTGGTAAGTCAAAAAGCAAATTGCAGACACTCAGAAGCTGTTACATGTCACATCCAGATTTCCTATCTGAAGGAGCATCTGGAAGAAAATCCATGGGCACCTCCTGCTGGAAACCACTGCAACCACCCCTGCAAAGCTACCAGCTTGAAAACCAGCAGCTCAGGTTCATGTGGCTGAAGAGATAAGAACTCGAACAGAGCCCCCAGGCCTGCTAGAGATGCCAGTTAAGAACCCAAGTAGCTGGCACATCCCAGGCTCTGTGCCATCACCACTGTGTTGCTTGCCCTGCTACAGGGTTTGACTAGTTTAAAGCAGCACCGAATACACGAACATTCCAGCATAACAGACAGAAAACTTAACACAGAGAACATACACGGTGTAGGTCTCATAAAAAAGGGAGAGTAGAGACTGCCTGTGTTGCATGGGAAGCACCAGAAATTCAAGTGACCCATAAACACACCCAGTCTCTTGTCATCATGGTTCATCGGGGAGGGAAAGACTAAAGTTGCTTCTCAGCAAGTTTCCACTAATTGTCCAAACATTGACTGCTACTGCTGTGCAAAACACAGCAAATCTTCACTTGCAATGATGCCTGGAGATCAAAATCCTTCACTAACCTCTACGTACCTTCCCAAGAGCTGTTAAAACTATGGGTTTTCAATAAAAAAGGAAAAAAAAACAGTACAAAATATAAGAGTGAAAATGTAGATAACTTTAAAAAATAAATTTAATAGAAACGTATGGAAGTACCAGTGACTACTCATAATTTTCTAGTTTATATTCTACTATGAGGTCTCTAGGTAGTTGCAGAATTCACCTTCAAAAGGTATAATTTATAGCCTGCACGTATAAGCTAAAGTATGTATATGTGTGTTTATGTATATAAAGTAATCCTGGCTGTGAATTAAGTTAAACTTAATACAAAAAAAAAAAAAAAAACCTTCCATAATCCAAGACTCAATGATTCTTCCATTTTTTTATATTTGTCATTTTAGGTAGAAAACTCCTATAATCTATTCTTATCTTAATTAATTAGAGAGGTTCATTACTTACTTCATTTTGTTACAAAAAGTAGTCTGTATATCATTTCTTAAACCAAAATATTTTAAAAGCAAAGACTTTCTAGACCTAAACCTACCTGCAGACTCACTCTGAAGCTGTCACAGGCGATTCTCTGCCACAAGGTGCAAAACTTCATTCACAGTGGTTATTACATCAGCAGGATTACACATCTTTTTTTATGTTATACACACGGTTAAGTCTTTTGTAGAATGTGCAAATCCAACATTAAACCTTCCGTGAGAAGTGAAGAAAGAAGACCTCTTCCCAGGTGAGAATGATAAAATAGATGGATTAGCTAAAAGGATTAGTGGCAGCCTATTATATATCCTGCTAGCATAGTTTAAACATTCATTCATGTTACCTTTCTTCAAAAAAAAAACCCAAACCTCTTTCCAGAATAATAAATTTTGAGGCTATGTATAAAGTCTTAAATGGAGAGGAAAATATTTGCATATCGTGCTCCAATTTTACTGGACTATTAGCCATGAAATATGAGACCTGCTTTAATTTATCCAGTGTACAGACATTAACCTTACAGAGGATGATTAAGCTGGCAGTTTAAGAATACCGAGTGGGGCTTTGACAGTTTTCTTCATATTGTGGCATTTAGTTTAGTTCCACGTATATGTAATTTTAAGGAGCTTTATTGTTGTGGAGTTGGATTGAGCATATAAAGCACTGGTGGTTTTATGAGCAGTGTCTGGACTATCCAAACAAAAAAATCCTTGTAGTAGGCAAGTTTAAGGCACCACTACTCATGAATTTTAATGTATAGGCCAGCATACATATGTAACATAGCCTTGTGCTGAATGGACTCATAAGTGTTTTATTGTGTTACCTCTGGCTAAATTCTGAGGAAAGATGGAGTGGCTGAGACATGTGCTTTAGATCAGGATGATGTGCATTTTCTTCTCACATGTACAGTAGCTTGTTCTGGCCACAGTATTGTGTGTAGAATACAGAGGACCAGGAAATCAAGATGGCCAGAAACCTAACTATATCTAGAGACTGTATTTCACAGTCATTTTTGCCTTTGTTTTTACATACTCTTAAATTCTAACTGAGTAATGACTGATGAAAATGTTCTTTTTGGATACTGCAGTCAAATGATCTAAAATGAAAACTAATGTCCATACACTGGATGTCCCATTCATCTGTCTCTTTCAAATGCCAGATCATGTCTTGGTCTTTAGAGTTCTTTCAACAGTAATGCTCCAGCAAATCAAAAAAGTTAAAATCCCATTATTGTTTGTTTTACAGGTTTTTAAAAGTACACAAGGACATATTTCTAGCATCTACAAAGATACTGTTTGTTACATATCTAGGAAATTAGATACCTAGGAAATACTGACCCCGAACTTAAACACCTACTATTTCATTACAGAAAAACAGTGTTTCCTGCCTTCCTGAGCACCTCATTGTTTCCTTTCTTCCCCTGTTCTCCCTCCCTCTTCCCTAAAATGCTACCTCACCTATCATACATCTGGTTCTGTACTACTAAACCTGTGCTTATACACATATATTTTCACTGTTCATAAATGAATTCTTTTCTTTATGTGAACAGGCTTGAGAATACTAAAAAGTCTCTCTCACAATTGACCCTGTGTCCTGACTGTTGTGGCTTTTAGAGCATGGTCACCAGGCAAACTCAGAGATCATACTGTAATGTTTTTTTCTTCTTGTGTGCAACTGACATGTTCTCCCAAGCTACAGAAAACGGTGTACGTAGGTTAACTTGAGAAGAAAATAGGTTAAGAGTCAATGTTTTTTTAAAGGAATAGGAAAGAAGCACTCTGTCAGACTTTCCATGAAAAAATAAAAATCCAAACATATAAAAAAATCTTAGTCTGTTTTTGTTCAGATTTTTCTGATACTAATCCTATAGCAAAATATGCAAACTCTGTTTTATTTCCCTTTGATCTGGGCCAAACCCATTTCAAGAACATACTTAACTCAGGCCACGTAGACTCCAGGCTCACAGTTGGATTAATCTGAATGGTCTGTCCTGGTTCCAGCCTAGCGTAGCGGTCTTTGGAGGTGAATGAGCAATCAAGAAACAGGGTGTTGACTGAGGGCTGGAATTCAGGAGCCTCGCACAGTGGTACCATTTGCTGGATATGGCCAGGATATGAGCTAACCTGCCTGGGAAAGATACAACCTCTGCAGAAAAGAATTCCCTCTTCATTCACTTCTCCAGCTACTGCTGCCAAACCAGATGCTGTCTACAAATAGTCTAAGCATGGCTTTGCCATGACCAAGAGCAATATGGTTTTGACAATCCAGGTCCCTGTCTAGGAGGGGAAGTGGGCCAGAAGGAGCTGCCAAGGCCAGCATTGCCAGCCTTCCGTGGGACTCAGCTGCACACCAGATGCTACCCTAGGATACAGCAATGGGATCTCTCAGGAGTTACCATCATCTCTTTCTTATGAAAGTCTCCTCCAGATCACCTTCCTCATAGTTTAAGAAAAACATGTCTGTGGTCTTGATCATAAGAAGATTTGGGCACGCAGCTCAGAGCGTGTGGAAACCTGGGCACTCCTGTGCACATCCTGTGAAGGTGGGTCAAAAGCTGGTTGTCCCAGAAATGGGCAAGGAATTTCCTGAACTAGTTGCTAGTGAACCAGCTTGGGTGTGGTTAGTAGGTCAATTGCAGCATTACACAACTCAACATGAGTTCATTTATCCTTTTAAGTCAATTCTCCTTATGCGGTTTTGTCTCATCATTAACTGGGTTTGATTGCAAAACTCCTCGCAGCCTCATTTTCATCTGAAAGCAAGGTCAGGTACACATCTGACAAGTAGCATATGCTTGCAAAAGGTAGAAGTAAGCTGTCATGGTAGGGATCTGAGTAAGTCAGGCTGAATATTTTAAATGAGTGGGTAGGAGAAAGGATACACACCTTTGTAAGCTATCCATTGAACCCTACACACTGTGTAAATTAGTCTACAATGAGCCATTCTCTATTTCTGGGCCACTATTTGTCATGTTAATTATTGGGGGAAGACAAGAGAATGCATATGAAAGATGTCAGCAAAATGTATTTTTTGTCTGCTATCAAGTGGGAGTAGAGTCTGATAAAAACCTCAGGCAACACAGACACAGCTCCCTGGACAGATGGCCCAAGGTTGCTAACAAAATTAACTGAAAACAGCACACATCACTAAACTTGCATTCACTTGGTGATTATGTTATTTTAAATCTCTCAGGAGATTCCATTCTACTTAAATGTAGAACGATAAGACATGTTCAATGATACTCTGAGAGTGGTCATGTCTGGAATAGCAAATAACACACGCTTCTTTTTCCTTCCCAGTTTGAGATTTGTGGTGCCTGTGACCTTCACCACAGCCGTGTTCTGCGGGCAGCAGAGGGGAGGGACAAGGCTGGGACACAGTGAGTTTCTCTGAGCTCTGGCACCTCTGAGAGTTACACAACTGATTTCACCAAAAGCTAGGTATGAAAAGAAGAAACTTTCCAGACAGTTATGACAAAGGAAAAAGAAACATTCGTGGCAATCATGAGTCCTTCCTTACATTAACTAATCTAGCAGCTCAGCTATCTCTTGTTAAAGTGAGGCAGTCCAAACAGCTGCAGAGGGTTTGACCCTGTTCTGGAAAACACACTGAGCTGACAAGCAG
This sequence comes from Syrrhaptes paradoxus, assembly GCA_013400615.1. Taxonomy (NCBI): domain Eukaryota; kingdom Metazoa; phylum Chordata; class Aves; order Pterocliformes; family Pteroclidae; genus Syrrhaptes; species Syrrhaptes paradoxus. The sequence goes on from VZTO01027369.1 coordinate 12,339, forward strand.
TGGGGTAATGCCCCGAAATGCCCCACCACTGCCACCATTTCTGACATTTACAAACTGGAAGCCATTTCCCTGTGATTGATTTTCTGGAGCTCAGTCTGGCTTTGTTCATGTTCCTTGAAACTGTATCACTCGAAGCTGACCTCAAGATCAGCTACAGACCGCAGCTTCTGTCACTGGCAGCAGTCAATGCCTGGGAAAAGCTGGTTTAGGGGAAAACTTTGTTCAGTATCATTTGTGAGTGAATGTGCCAAATGCGGAGTACAGTAGCTCTAGTCAGTCAGGTAATACAGCTACCTTCCTTCCCCCTTCTCCCCACTTTAAAATCAGTCTTTTATTTGCAGTGGACTTTTCCACAACTGTAGCATAGTGGAAGGGTAGTGAAATGATGTGTGTAATTGCTGTTATACTTATCTAGGTACAAAATTCTTACAGAGGACAAGATAGACACAGACTTAAGAAGAGGAGGAACAAAAAGTGGTTTTATTTCCCTTTGTCTCTATGAAAGTACATATCAGACCTAACCTATGCTAGAAGAGCAATTTCAGGTGAATAACAGCATTTCTGACACTGAAAGAGACTCCAGATCTTTGGAGATAGTGTTAGAAGGAGGAGATAACTATGACACAAACCGACTCTTAGTCAATAAGAAATGAAAGCATGTCCACCAGATACATTGCCCGAGACATCACTAAGTGGAGGGCAAAGGGGTTAATAGTGAAGTCAAAACAAACAGGAGAAGGTGTCTGCTTAGCAATTCTGGCCAACCACAATATGCTCTCTTGGAAAGGGGAATTAGTATGCCAGTGAATCATACCTCTGCTGAGAGGAGCTCTGCTGACAGGCCAATCGCAGACAGAGTGAAAAGCACATCTAGTTAAACAGGATATTTGACCCGACAAAGAATCCAGGAGTCAACACCACTGCATTCAGACCATTGACTAACTACAAACCACAAAAGGGAATCACAAAAGGCAAAGTCACAAGCAGTGGTGGTCTATGTGTACCTCACTCTGATGAGCTACAGGACAGCAGTGGAGACAAAACCAAAGACAAGTACAAAGCAGTGACGGACAGCCAACATAACCCAATTTGGGCCGCTACCAAGACGACCCAGAAAAAGCCATCTGCTGATGTACCACAAGAGAATCGCAAGAGAGCTGAAATACCCAAATACCCAATACAATGGAAGTAGCAGCTACAAGATAAAAACAAGATGTCACCCTTAGAGTGTCCCAGAAAGTCTACTCGTTGCAAGTTAAGATGTTAAATAAATCTGTATCGATTAATCCTATATGCCTCAGTATGTTACATAACAGAGGATGCCTCCAGCAGGCAGTATCGAGTATCCTAGGTTAACTGCGAACTTTTCCAAACAGAGGGCATGGTAAACAATGCAATCCATATGCACCCTTAACTAACTCAAATTTTCTTTCCACCCTGCTGAACACTCAGCATGTACTGAATTTAAGTTCTGCAATAAATCAAGGCAATTAAAAATAGTTAACAGTTGCGTTTACATGAGAACAAGAATTTTGAGATAATTATTCTGAAAGTTGGAAGTGGAACGAAGCAATCTGTCTAATTAGGTTTCAACTCAGTCCCGCTTTTTGGAGTCAGATTGGAAAGGATTTGAGGGATTTGAATTTCAGAAAGTGTTGCTCAAATGCTTAAGCTTTAACACCAGTCTGAAAGTTCAATATGTGTCACAAACCACTGTAATAATAATGGTGGTGATAAAAAAACTTTGATAGCAGCCATCTGCCCATTCCAGACAGTTGAATCACTTCCAGTGCTCCCCAAGAGCCAGCACTGACATGGATTTTTATACAGTATATCACAGACAGTATATGCAGGGTCTGCAGTCAAGACCTTTCTGTAATGACATCAAAGAGGCTGTGCAGCCAGCTTTTAAAACTGCTGCAGGCTTGTCCTAATGACATTAGCATATAACAAACGAGGAAAGGAAGATATGTATATCAATGTTACAATAACAAGCAAGGACAGCACACTTAACTCTGGAGGCAGCACTTAGGTTATCCTCCATAGAGCTGCTCTCCAAAGTTTGCGTCAGTGGAGGGGGTGGGGTGTGAATTCCATGATGAAGGGGCATAACTCAGCTGGAGCACTTTTTAGTGTGAAGTCTGGAAAAAAAGTGAAAAAAAAAGGCATTGGAATTGTTAAGATAGAACTTAAATAAGAAACTGTAAAGAGAAGAGACTTTAGCAAGGTGTTTCAGTTGTCCACTGGCAAAGATAAGAGTCAGGTATACTGTTAAGAACAGTCTGTAAGACACAACTAAGAAGTTTTTCTAAAAGCAAACTAAAATTCTCAGAATAAAATAATCAAACAAAATATTTAAAGAACACTCATAGACTGCTGACAGAGATGCATGAGTCAGTTTGTTTCAGCCCTGGTGATAACCTACGTACTGCCACAACCACAGGTGACCGCATCCAAGCTGAAGCTTTGCTGCTATGTAAAAGAGGGACACAGCAGTGGACTTTTTCCCCTAGCATCCCCTAGAAGCCTGAAAGCTGCATGTCTTCTCTGATGCACCTGGATCTGTCAGGCCTCTGAATAAGCTGGAAAGCTCACATCAGGTATTTATAAAAAGGGATGCAACAAGGCCTGCTTCTTAGTAGGGAACAGAGAAACAGCAGTGTGAGTCCAGTTGCAGGTTTTACAGGAGATAATTTAAACCAGGACAGTTTTTACGAGGCTTTGATGGACAATTTTGTATTTTTAAAGTCCAAAGTAATAAGTGGTCGACAGACTTCTGACACTGAGCATATCTGTATGATGTGACAGGTGAAAAAAAACAGACAAACATACTGGATCTTTACCAGTACTCATGAAATACAGTATAGATGAGTTCCTAGTGCAAGTGGATGCTTCGTTCATTATATGAAACATAATTCATGGAATGTTGCCGTTTGCACTCAGTAAATACTCATATTAATGTAAATGAGACTGCTACTATTTGTATGAAATATGTTAATAAATCTGTGTTATTTTCTTTAAGTCTAAAATATCCTGTGATGTAGCCATTCATGGTAATAATAATAATAATGTATTCATGGTAGTAATAATAATGTGAACATTCAGAGTATCTTTCTGTCCTTATTTAATTTTTGCTTTACATTTTCACTCTGCTTAGCAGCACTTGCAAAATTACAGATGTATTTCTCAGAGTAGGTACACAGTTTAACATAATTAATCTTATCTATAATTATAAAAATTAAAAACCTACAGTTTTATTCCCTGTACCTTTACTTTTATCTTATTTTCTGGAAACCGTTAAAAAAAATGAAAACCACCATTTAAGAGTTAAGTTTGCTAATGTTTTCAATCCTTGTTTGTAACTATATCTAATTGTACCCTAAAAACAGACTTTACAACATAATTTTACTTACTATGGATTGTTAGTCTTGAAAGGAGCATTCTGGGGACATTTAAAGGTTCCAAGTCTTTATCTCTGAGGAATGAAGAACAGAGGCACTACCACATTTTAAGTGTCTCCAGGTACTATGTTTCAGTGTATGATACAGTAAGATAGACTTGTCAGAGAGACAGAAAACTGTTAATACTTCCCTGAGATTAATTTAAGAGGTGGGGGCGGGGTGGGACGGACAAGTCCATTTTTTGGGGAAATCTTAACAGTGCAGATTGGCAGAGTGCAGTTTGGGCTGGCAGCTTCCTGGGGACTGGGGGCTGTGGGGGATCCCTGGGTCAGCAGGGCAGCCAGGGCACTGGGGCAGATGCTGCTGAAATGGGGTCCTGGGCTTTGGGTAGGGTTGGGGTAGCCCTGAGGGAGGGGGCAAAGGGGCAGTCGGGCCCCTCCAGGGCCCTGACACAAATACATAAATTCTCTTTCATAGCTTTGATTTTATGGAAGCCACATTTGATACCAGTTACGTTGAAGAAGGATTATTCTACTGGAGGATACAATCCGTGCTAAATAAAGCATGCATCCTCACAGCACTGTGCGAGCATTAACAAATACCTAACCCCAGTCAAATTGCAGTACAGAGTGGTAAACTTTGTGAAACATAGACAGACTGCCCACATGCCATTTTGTGGTTTGATCTACATTCTTCCCTGCTGGTGTTTTTAGAGGACTCTCACATTTCCCTGTAGACTTTTCAATTTTACTTCTTTACTGTCCAAAATGGTTAGATTTGTTACTTTTCATCAAGTGTTGTGATGACCTATGATTTCCTGCATGATAACAACTACCTTACCTTATGGAAATATGTCATTAAAAGACCTGCAAAAATCAGAAAAGAAATAAACAAACCTAAAGGCATAACTTCATCAGGATTAAACTTCTGCAAGTGTTTTCCTGTCTCCCTCTGGATTAGTTATTACCAGCTGTTCTTCATCTATAAACTCATCTTGGTTGAACACTTAGCCATGCTGCTGGCAGTGCTGCGTGGCAGCAGCAGGACAGGTAGCCCAGAAGGAACAGAGAGAAATTGTCCGAACAGCCTGCTTGAGGGAAGGGATGCCATCCAGAGAGACCTTGACAGGCTTGAGAAGTGGGCCAATGCAAACCTCATGAAGTTCAACAAGGCCAAGTACAAGGTCCTGCACGTGGGTCAAGCACAAGTACAGTCTGGGCGGAGAATGGATAGAGAGCAGCTCTGAGGAGAAGGACTTGGGGGTATTGGTGGGTGAAAAGCTCAACATGAGCCGGCAGTGTGCGCTTGCAGCGCAGAAAGCCAACCGTGTGCTGGGCTGCATCAAGAGAAGCATTAGCAGCAGGTCATGGGAGGTGATTCTCCCCCTCTACTCCACTCTCGTGAGACCCCACCTGGAGTACTGCATCCAGGTCTGAAGTCCCCAGCACACGAAAGACATACATCTGTTGGAGAGAGTTCAGAGGAGAGACATGAAGATGGTAAGAGGACTGGAGCACCTCTCCTATGAAAACAGGCTGAAAGAGCTGGGGTTGTTCAGCCTGGAGAAGAGAAGGCTCTGAGAAGACCTTATAGAAGCCTTCCAGTTCTTAAAGGGGGCCTACAGGAGAGATGGGGAGGCACTCTTTATCACGGAGTGTAGCAATAGGATGAGGGATAACAGTGTTAAACTGAAAGAAGGTAGATTCAGGTTAGATATTAGGAAGTCATTTTTTTGCCCTGAGAGTGATGAGACCCTGGAAGAGGTTGCGCAGAGAAGCTGTGTATGTCCTATCCCTGGAGGTGTTCAAGGTTGGATGAGGCTTTGAGCAACCTGGTCTAGTGGGAAGTGTCCCTGCCCATGGCAGGGGTGTTGGAATTAGATGATTTCTAAGGTCCCTTCCAACCCAAACCATTCTCCAATTCTCTGGTTCTATGATTACACCAACATAAGAATTGCTCCCACAGGTGTGTGGGAAATTGAAGAACAGCTGAGGACTGACAAATATAATGTGTGCTTTGTGCCACCATTACATCAGGCCTGGGGACAGAATCACAGCTGGGCATAACACAGACCAGAAAGTCTCCTGTTACAGCGTTTGTTCTGAACATCTTCCAACTCTTTGCTGAACTCAATAAAGTATTAGAGAGGATGAACAAATGCTTCCATGATGATACTTCTGCAATTTTTTTCAAAGACTCACTTGATATTGTTCTCCAAGGACAGAGATAACCCAGCAATTGCAGTGAAAAGGACTTAGCCAACTACTGGGCTGCTGGTCTCCACACTTTACTGTCAAGTTTCTTCACACAGTGTGTCTGAAGCTTTTGTTCTCCTAACTGCCAGACTTTTTTTTCTCAAAGAAAAGAGGAAGAAGAACTGAAGGGGTTAGGAATTCTGAACAGAGGAAACATCAGAGCAGAAATATAAATACAGAAATTTAATGGTGTCTTTGTTGACCTAAGAAACATAAAAAACCCCAGTATCACAGTTTTCAACTATTTGTCATAATCTAATGCATTGATGCTGCATTCCTACTCCCAGTTTGTTCACATGAAATACCCTACATTAATTGCATAGAAGCCAAAGACTGACTTATGGGATGTAACAGACTAGAGATAGTGGGTATACATTAATTTCAAAATTTCCAGGGTGGGGAAAAACAAAAAAAAGTTGTGGAGGAGGAAAAAATTTTATCTTTGGTATACCCTAAACTAAGTCTTGTAAATTCTATGCATTACTCAAAGGTCAATCTTTCAAGTTTGAGAGGATGATTTGGATATTTTGCTGTTCAGATCTTTGAACACTCACTGTTCATATGGATATAGACTGTTCATATGGATCAGAGGTGGACGTAATATCCCTTGAACCAAAAGCCTACTAAAAAAGAAAGTGGAAAAGTGCTTACACTTTCAACTTTACAGCAGTGAACTGGCCTATTCATGTGTTAATTCAGGGATACCTTGAGAAATATCTATAAATTTTTAGTAAATTTGAGTCAAGATGTCATTTTTGTACCTAAAAGCTCTCTTTAATAATAATTTTCATAAATATTCATGTGATCAGTGCTCTTTTATTTTTCTGCCCATTTAAGATTCTGATTTCTCTGCTGGGATCTGCTACCTGTAGGATGAATTCCATAAAAGAAAAAAATAATTCTGTAACCATGGGTATTGTACGGGGGTGAGATTGCTCAGATGACCTTATACAGCACATACTGATATGAGATAAACAGATATTTTTATGTGCACATTTTTACTATGTCCAGAAAAATGTGTTTTCAGAAATAATACCTGATTAAAAGTGTAGCTTATTTCCCAATTTTAAAAAACTCATTTATCAGCTTCCACTATCCAGAAAAGTAATAAACATGAAAAATTAACCTCCCATCAGATGGAGTAATGACAGTTCTAAGACAATCATTTATTTAGGAACTTATATAGCTCTTTTTATATGTCTCAGCATTTTTCCATGTAAAACAGTAGTCAAATCTATTTGTTCACAGATTTTCAATAAACAACTTTTCTTTCAATTCAGTATCAACACCACGTAAGTGGCACAACTTAGTTTGTATGCTGAATCCATAATAGCAAGAGTGATTCTAGTCTCATTAATTCTGCTTTTTTTCATGTTCCACTTTCTTCGCACTCCACTGAATATCCATAAATTTCTGTGGCTTTATTTTACTGTTTTCCCTGACAGTAATTAATTTCATAGATACTAAATCAGATTAAAAAAAAATAGATTTCAGATTAAAGGATCTTCTGGCATACAAAATGCAGGGCATAATTTGACTTGTGAAAACAAAACCAAGCTTCTTAAAGCTCAATTGCAATAAAGTAGCCTTGTTTTAGTGGGCTGAAGAATCTCACAAAGGGAAAAGACAACAAAAATCATCCAATATACTTTTGCAAACATGCTCCAGCCTGTAGAGCCATATCATATTGTTCCATTAATTTGCCGCAAATTTTTGCACAGTAGAATGTATGATATGTTCATTTTACCACGAGGCTCTTCTGTTCATTGCCATTTCATGGGCCATTTCCAAAAGTAAGTCAAAAAATCATTGTGTGCCTAAAGGCAAAAGATTCATACCTTCCTATTTTTTATGATTTATCTTCACACTTCTAAAACACATTATCAACTGAGTCCATTCAACAGCACTATTTAGATTTTAAATGTCCTCATGAAGTATAATTATCTAGCTTTACATATGAATAATCTCAAATGCAAGCCAATGTTAATCCTATCTAATGTTAACAGTCTCAGCCATCTAGGCCCTTTCAATGCCCAAGAAAATATAATAAGCATTTCCACAGAATAATTTATTAAAAAATGAGATCAATGGCTGAGAAAGGTTTAAAGATCCTCTGGAGGAGGATCTGGCTACAGTGTGATTTTAGACACCTAGCCTAAACTAGACACCTTTAGCTCCTAGGCAGATGAACCTAGATGAAATCAGTTACATCCACAGAAAGGCTGGGGGACAGGAGGAAAAATACTACAAGATCTAATTTTAGGCACCTAACCTGAGGTAGTCATTGTGTCAGTGGAGCCTCCCACAAGCTTAGTTCTCAGAATTAGCATTGGAGGCTCCACCGCCTATGTAAACGTCACTAAATTCAGACAGTAGCTTACATAAGTATGACAATACAGTGTCTCTTAATTAAGAATTCTCTCTCCATCACCAAACCCCAGAACAGATCATACGCTAACACCTTCCAGAGCAGGCTTCTTGCCAACATGTAGTGCTTTGCAATACCAGCTTTCAAAAGCTCAGCTGAATACTTGTCTTCTAGGATGTACATTTCCAGTTGCAGTATTAAAAAGGAAATAAGGAGTGGATTACAAAAAAAAGGGTTCCATTCCAAATTTCAAAATATTGAACAAAGTTACCAAAAAAAAGGGACTTCATCATCATCCTCACCATCACCAGGAGTAGCTGTAGAATGATGCAGTAAAAAGTATTTCCAGAACAGGTTACCTTGAGAACTTCTGACAATATGCTGGAGGTGGTAGTAATTCAGAATGACAAACTGGAGAACTGAAAGTCTGAGAAAACAGGACAATATTTCATAGGGGTAACTACATGACTCTCATCTTGTGTTGAGAAGTAAACAGAAGGGGTCAGACACTGGGTGAGTTCTGCAGAGAATACGCAGAGGCTGTCCTTGCCATTCAAACTGCATGTCAACAGGGCCACACTGCTTTTAAGAAGACACACAATGTAACAAGCTGTGCAGTCAGAGCAAAAACACAGTAACAATCTATCTTTCTAGGCTATTTAGGTCCAGCAGTTGCCCAGTTCTGGGCAACACACTTCAAGAAAGAAGTGGGCCAAGTGAAGAGGCTCTGGACAGAATACAAATATAAACATAAGCAAAGAAAACATAATGTGTGAGAGAAAGCTGAAGAAAATGGGCTTGCTCCACTTAAACTAGAAAAAAACCCCACCAAACAACTGTGAGAATACATGACAAAAACCTTCTGTTATAGAAAAAGCTATAAAGAAGAAGATTACTTTTTTCATGGCTCTGGTTGATCGATTTGAATGACAGCAAAAAATATTAAAAAAATGTGAAAAATAATTAAGTAGCATATAAGACTATTTGGGGAGTTCCCATCTTTGGAGGTCTTTAAAGAACAAGTCTGGCAATCTTGACAAGAGATGAGAAAAACAGATGGATGACATGGTTTCTTTTGGTCAGTCACGTCATTTAGATCACTCTGCTTTTATGATTTTGTAATATCTAATAAGAGTATCTGAACTATGAGTAGAAGGGGTGGTAGGGTAAGGTCAGCACAAGATTTTTCCCTACTCGCTCTGGGCAATGAGACAAAATGATTTTCTTACATAGCCTCCTTTAGGCGTTGATTTGGAGCTAGCAGCACTGGGCTGACTGGATGAAATTGCAGCTCCCAGGGCTCATTGGTTAGGGCTATTTGCCAGCACTACGGTACTGGAATACATCCTATACCACACGAACAATTAATTTTATCTTATCAAAGTCAATCTGTAACTCATCTTTATCTCTTCACCAGCTATATATAAATGGTTGGTTCTGGAAGTGCTTCAGAAAAAAACATTGAACATATTGCCCCATATTATGATATAATCCAGATGCATACCAGCTCCTTCTCAACACCTTTACTCTTGGGGAAAGAAGAGAGGACCAGAATGGATATGCAGCATGCTCCAGCCAGCTCGGAATGATCACTGCATGAGGACCCCAGGGCATGCTGTGAAGCACTCCAGAGCTTCAGTGGGGATATGTGGCCAACCTGATGTAGTACATCAGATGGATAGCAGCTTCGGCATTTAGAGTGATGTTTCTGAACTCCTACTGTTCTTATCACCTCTGGTGAGTCGGTGGCAAGTATGTGCATGCATTCTTTGAATCTTTCTTATGTAAAACTCACCTGAGGTACACATGGACTTACCTATTTTAGGAAATTGTGTTATCTTTGTTTTACAATATTTATATCATTCTGTTTACAAGTTAACACAAGTAATTACTGGAAAATAAACAAAGAGGAGAAAAAATATTGTATTACACACTGTTAGCAAGACAGTTCTGGCATACACGTTTTACTGTGGACAAAAAAAACTTACATAGAAATATCCATCAAATCAAAGGAATCAAATTGCAAATGGGTAAAAAGCTAGTTGTAAACCTAATTTCATATTTTCCTATAAAGACAAAAAAGGTCTGAGGGGTGTTCTCTCTTGGTGAACTTTCTGACTTTATTATTCCTTTCTTGATTTCATGTGGTCCAAATTCTATAATCCTTAAAGAAGAAAAAACACTAATTTATAAATAGAAGCAAAACCATTAATAATTTGACCCAATGTTTGCAAAGGTAATAGGGATCTCTGAATGTTTTCTGAGAACTCATAGGCATGTTATAGTGAGGCTGCATAAAACAGACTTCCATTATGGCATTACTCAGATGAACAGATTATGTATCAATTTCCAAAACACTTCATAGATGAAGTTTTGTCAAAAGAAAAATACAATTAAGAGATTTGTTATCTGTGTACTGTGTTTCCTAAAAGGTTACAGAGTGATTTTTTTTCTGCCGTCATAAGAAATCACTAATATGAAATAACCTATTTAAAAAGCACATAATTAAATTAGAAATCATTTTAGGTAGTTGCATTCTCTGTTTTTTATTAAGGTGCACTGATGCAATAAAGATAAACTACCGATTTCTGGGGCTGAGTTATCAAGAATTAAACTGAGGGGACTTTCCTTCTACAGAGGTAATATTAATTGTTGGCAGTTAATGGCAGAATTATAGGTTAATTTTCTTTTTATATAAAACTTTATTGAATGAACTGAACCACATGCACTGTGTCATAATGGGAAACATCAATAAACTCTTAGAGAAATTTCATTTCATTTATGTGCTGAAGTTCCTTATAAGAGCTCATGTACAGCATTTGGTAGTTTTGCCTGGGTTTGTTAATCTTATGTCAGGGAAAAGAGACCATTTTTCATTAACATTTTATAGACTGTACTTTAAATATTCTATGTCAAAACTAATTTAGCAAGGTAAGTTCAGAGGAAGAAGAAGGTTAGCTCATGCTAGGAACTGAGGTTAGCAATTTGGAAGCCTCAGAAGTCAGTATAGGGCCAGTGACAATTGAGGGCAGATTCTTAGAAGCCCCAAAATCTTCTTACTAGCCCAGACTTTCAAAGTATTGCAGTTCACCTTGCCTCGCTTCCCAACTTCTAGTAGGAGCCTGAACCTGAAGGATCAAGCAGGTCTGGCAAATAAACATATACCAGCAAAGCAGCTGGTATCAGTTCCACCAAAGCAGCAATGTGCCCATGCCACTAATTGGATCCTAGAAGGCTCATGTAATTCCTTCCTTTTTTTTTTTTTTTTGATCAATAGTTAGCTCAACAGCAAAAGATAAAAAGTCTGTCCTCTTAGTCTCATGTTACATGCTTTTCATGCTTCCTTGTCACCCAGGTTCTGACTGCCCTGACAACCTCATACTTCTTCCAGATATCTTTCTCAATATCTTTTTCTTTCTGTTGAGCCCACCCTCTGTAAAATCTACTGAAGGCATTAAATGATAAATTAAATAATAATTTAATTAATGCAATGTTTTTGCTTCATTACTCTGCTTGTTATATGTTCTCTCTCTTTATCCATTGTGCTTGGGAAGCATGAAACAAACTGAGGCAACAGAAAGTGAATGTGACCTTTGGAGTATCCGAACATAAAATAAAAAAAGCCTACCATGAATGAGGCCCTCCTGTATCTCAGGTTGCTGCTGTAGCAGTAAAAAGAAGAAAGAACAACATTCACTAGTTCATTAAATTTTTTTGCACCAAGAGAAAACACTCCTGTGCATGCCAACAGAACATCACCAACGGCCACTTGTCCTATGATCTCCCTTTGTACGTATAACAAATAGCTTTCCCCTGTAGATAATATAGTCATCTGTCAGTGTGCACTCGCTTCTGCAGTGATCTATGTATTTCTTGACACTTTGAAAGTATTCCTTCTATCTAAGTAAAGACTCAAATGAGCTTTAACAAGGTTGTACCACTAATTGTTCAAGGAACTTAATTTGGTCCAGCTTCAGGGGTTCTTGAAATTTTGAGTTGGTTTACTGTGCAAATACAAACAAAATAAAATTACAGACATGACTTCACAGCTTATTTTTACCTGTATACCCTAATTTTCAGACAGAGCAGGGTTGAGAGGACAACTGTTTGGCTTGACCTGTCCCAAGTTTAGCTCATCTGGGCTGACTGCAGTAGTTAGACAAGAGCAGCTATGCTGATTAATGAGGAGTGAGCCTATCATAATCCTTTTTAAACATCTCTGACTGAGTCAGTTGATCACTGTTTGCCTGAAAAAGTCATGATGAAGTAGTTTAAGTTAGGTTGCTTTTGGGAAAGCCCTTAAACTTACCAGAATTGAAGGCAGTTCTGTTGTAAATAAAGCATATTCAATAATTGTGATGTGCAAATATTTGAGGAGCAGGAGACACTGTTGAAATAAATGCTCACAGTGACAATAAAAATCAGTTCAAATTATTTTGCATCGAAACCTATAACAATCAAGAAATTATTTCAAAAGAAGAGGCCAGTGAATTTGATTCTTGACTATATTCCAAGGAAACACTGTGGTTATTGGTGGCTGACACATTCAACTGTGACCAGAGCATCATATGCAACTTCTGGTTAACGTTTTTAGATGCACTATATCTGAATTTGCTACAGACAATATAGCTAAAACCAAAATAATCTGTTGATTTCCTGCAGGAACAGCAGAACAAAAGGTTTTCTTCATAAATACAGAGATCAGATTATTGGGTTAAAAATTATTTCAACTCCAGTCAGTTACTCTGTTGGCCAACCTCTTCCTCTTCGTCCAGCCAAGGACTCATGCCAAGCTCTGGATAGATTGTTGGCAGCCATTTTCATTACATGGTTGGCTTGAAAAGGCATGGGAGGAATTGCAGCACTGGGCATTCAGCTGCAGGTGGAAGAGCGCAATCTGGCATATGTAATGGCAGTCATCTCCACAGATTGGCATTTATAATCTATTTTTCTGGCTCACTAAAAAGTTGTGTGATCATTAAGCATTTACTGTAACACTCAATTATTGCATACAAGTAACTCTGTCACTGCATGTACAGCAATATGATTGAAGCTGTTGGCTTGTCTTTGAAGTAAATCTTTAGAAGTGGCAAACCCTGAATCAATTTGCATTTTGTTCAGTTGGTGTCAGCATTCCTCAATAGAAAGAAAAAGGTGCTTCAGTTCCATCTCCTAATGAATGGCTGAGAATGCCTTCAAAACCACAAAAAGATGCATAGCCAGTAATCAGCAACAGCCTCTGTTCATTTACCAAAGAGACGACACTGAAATGCTTTGTCTTGATCTTAGACACAAAATACATAAGTTAAAATGCTTAGCAACAAAGCACAGCTCAGTAATAAAGGCAATGATGTCTCCTAATTTTCATTTGTGAAATTGAAATCTCTGGACAATTAAAAATGTTGTAGGCAATAAAGGAACCTTCAGTAAAATTATTACTTTTGTCTTAAGCACAGCATGCCCACAGTGACAGTATAATGGCAAATATCTTGGCTATACAGCTATTTTTATCTGGGGTTGCCTGTCTTGTTTGCTCCAAGATAACATGATTAAGATCCCCACAATACTGGCTGAGTGAAGCCACACTGTCAGCATGTCTCCACCAATACCATGTCAAGTTCTAGATGAACTGTCATTCAGACCACCTATAAAGCCTTTTTCCCAGAAACCTTACCAGCTCTACCCAAGGCAATGGCTGCCTATTTCTAGAGCTCATCCCACACTTCTCATGACCTGGAAACCATGTATTGAGTAGGTGCAGCTAACAGCAAATGAGACTAACTGTCATATCACAGCAATGTGACCAACAGCGCAGAGACAGGTGCCACTGGTAGGGACTCAGACGCAGATCAACATGATCATGCTGCAGCCATTTATTATGCCTCGATTACACACTTTTATACAGAGCTCATGCAAATTTGGCAATTACTAATTGGATACAATGACTTTAAAATCCTAAAGACAAAGTTACTAATGGCTAACTTTGGTCCTGGGAATGGGACCCTTAACATGACCTAATCATGCTGATTGTTTACCTTCGGTTCCTCCTTATCTCACTCACGTTCTGTACAATTGCTTTCTTTCTCATCCCTTGCAGGTGTTTTTTTCTCCTGTAGTAGAAGTCAACTACATCAGGACCTTCTTCTAAAAAAGGTTCTGACAAACATGAGTATTTTTCTCCTAAGAAGATTCTTACAAACGTAAGTATTTTTCTTCTAAGGTTCTCATAAACATAAGTATTTTTCTTCTAAAAGGTTTCCCACAGACAGGGCCCTCCTGTAGCTCTCCATGACTGCTGCTGCCATGCAAATGAGAGAGTGGGAGGACCCGAGTCTGGTCTGCTCTCTCTGCAGAGTGAGATACAGCATCCCTGGGGCAGAGTGCTTCCTCCCCAGCAAGACCACCTGGCACAGAGGCCGTGATGCCCTTTTCTGCACACTGAAGGGTCCCCAAGCCTTTGGCTCCTCTTTATTGAGGCTAACAAGTTAGCTGGGCTTCTTACAGAAACACCAGTACTTCTGCTTCATGCCTGTCTCACTGGAGTGAAAACCAACAAAAATAAGCAATTACTCTGCAAAGCAGAAAAAAAAAAATATTTCCAGAATAGCAAAGTGCTACTTTGTGTCAAACCTTTAATGACTCCGGGTTTGCGGCAACTCACCAAGGAAGCCCAGAAACGCAGCTGACATAGGAGTTGGTGGTATGCTTAAGGCCACACAGCCTAGAAATCAAAGACACTTTGTAGACAAAGGTCTAAAACCAGAAAAAAGCCTTCCTCATGAAGGTTTGTCAAAATTGGAGACTACAGTGAGGAAATTACTTCCCACATTGTTGTCCACCACCTCTAACAGTAAGATTGCTGAAACTGAAATAATCTCTGGGGCTCTGTCCTTGATTAGTTTTAATGCTAGCATAATAGTAACTGCAGAATGGTTTTGTGTAGAAAAAAAAATACTGGGATTTATATTTAGAAAATAGAAATACCTATAACTTTTTGTTTGGTTGGGGTTTATTTTAAATTTTAGAGGAGTAGGAAGGACTGTTTTCATGCTATTTCGGATACAGTAAGAAGGTAAAGCCAAATCTTATCAGACTGCAGACAACTGATCATAATTCTTACTGCACTTAGTGTTTAACTCAAAAAATTAAGAATTTTAAAAGGGATATAAGTGTTTGAAAACTAATACTTATCTATTACTGAAGTAAAACCGAGTTAACAATGAACAATCTTCAAGTGTTACTAGCATCTTAATCCTTAAAAAGCCTTTCAAGTGAAAAGAACTTTAATTGCATTATGAAACAAAATGCACAAGAATTTACTGCCACAGTCAGAGGAGTAATTTTAACCCTTAAATTAAAACACCAATATCTAGAAATGATCGAGCAAAGAAATTGTGTTATCTCTGATATGAAAAGCAACCCAAGAGAAGACCCTTGGTAGGACCATAATTAAAATAAGAAAAATAACTAGGGCATTAGAGATATTACAGCGATTTTCATTGATATGCACCCTCCTCTGACATGAAATTGCAATGACCAACTAAAGTACAACTCACAAGAATTAATTCCTGACTGCTAAAGAATTACCAGCTTCACAGCAGCTAAAATTTTATTTCACTTGTTTGCCATGGACTATGACCCTAGCTCTTTCATTATAACCTCTTACCCTCTCTTTATTAGTGGTAATCATCTCCCCTCCCATAAAACCTGGACCCTGTCTTCCTAGAATAATGAAAGAGGGGCCAAGGGATGTTCTTTTCCCAGGCTGGGTCACATATTTCTTGATTCATTGTGAGTTATACTGCTCAAACAACTCATCAATACATAAGAAACAAAAACAATAAAGTAGCTACAATAGGCCAAAACCGGAACTCCAAATACAAATTCCTCCAGATTACTCAGACTCCAGTCCCTGAATCATAAACCACATTCATGGTTTTGGCCCTCACCCCTGTGAAAACAATGTGGAGGCCCCTCTTCCAGTGAGGTTCAGCTCTTGCCAAAAATCTTTAAGGAACATCCTGCCACTTTCCTGAGTGATGAAACTTTCACAAAGGAGCAGCTACCCACATTGTTCAAGATGAGGACTGTCCCAGAAGATGAGCATGAGATGGCACTCCCATTCTGATGAGAAAACTCATCAAGAAGTTTGCCAATGTCTTTGACTCATATAAATCAGAACCTGAACCCTGGCCTTCAAACTCAAGTTCTGACTTATGACTAATCCAGATCTCAACGCTGCCCCCTGAATCTACTTTTATGCAAAACATTCATCATTTCTGGTTAAGACGGTGGGAACATAAGTTGTGTTATTTATTTCTCTTGTGCATAAGGTAAAAAATAAGGAGGATGGGAAGAAGAGTGAGAAATGTGTTCTGGCTATAAATAGAATTCCTTAATTGCTTAACCTGCTTCAATTAATTCATTGCACAATTACAGTTGTCAGCTCTTCACTTACGAAGAATCCTTCTTAAGTGCTACTCTAGAACTATGACTTAAACAACGCAGCATTAAGAATTTCCCTGTGCAGCAAAACACAACCAATTATAATCAACACTGTCAAATTGTAATTTGACATTAGAGATAATTAACTACATGAGAAATTACCCTATAATATTCAACAGGAAGCAATGGCATCTTCAGTAACTCATGTTCAGTATCATGTGCAATCACAAAGTTGGTTCAAAGATTAAGTACCTGACACAAAGGTTGAAAATCCGGCATCCAGACCACAAAGACCTTTGATTTTTTGTGTAGCCGAGGTGTCTGTGGTACTAAATTCTTGTAAGTGGACACTCTTCCTCTGTCATCTCCTTCTGTTGCATAGAATGAGATGGTTCAGAAGAGGGAACTGAACCCCAGGGGCACACTGAAAGCCTATGGCACAAAATAGACCTTTCATTCTGGTATCCTAAGTGCCTGATATGAGAGAGAAAGAGTTGTTCAAGTATGGCCTTGAAGTGTTGACAGCCTTTCACCTTAACATGAGGAACTGATTTTTCTTTTTAATTTTGAAAATTCTTCTCCGATTTTAAGGCTGTCTTCTATCTTGTTTTACTTCTGACAGAATGGTTTCATCTTGTGTCTTGCTGCCTGAGGATATGGTCAAAGGCAGCCTGCTATAGCAGCTTAATGAATGACAGCTTCTAAGCCCAGCTTGGTAGATGATGAAATTGATTTTGTGGGGCAAATAGTCTCTCCTGTTTTCGGGTCTTCTCCTTGTTGTAATCTTAGCTGTCCTTGGTATATCAACAGTGGAGGTCTCACTTGAGTTAAAAACTGTAACATGTTAAATCAGCTTGCTAAGCTTTGACAAACTAGATAACCCTAATCAAAGCTAATGGATATTTTTGTAGTTTGCAGGATATCCTGGGCAAAACCAGAACAAGATGAAGAGTTACATTAGACCAGGCAATGAAGAGGGAAGGAGAAGGGATATAAATGGCAGTACTGAAATCTGATATGCCAGATTTCACAATTGTGATTGCTTCAATGAGTTGAGTGTGACGGAGAAAAACTTTCCCATGTGGGAAGTCTGGTGACAGTGCAAAGGCACAGAAAAAGCTTTCTGAATTTCATAAAATGCATTGCAGTCCTTGGAATGCTCCACTTTTGTGTGTCATCAGTGAAAGTATTTCTTCACAATTGCATTCTGTGGCTTGAAAAACATTATCAGAAACCTTCAGAATGAAATCCTAGCCCCAAAGAGGCTAATTTAGCCATTCAGTTTAAGAGAGCCACAGTTCATATTTATAATCTTCTCATTTTCTGTTATCGTGTATTCTTTTCCAAACTTTCCTTTTTCCATTCAGAAAGTGCTCTTAGGATAAAAAAAGCAAACATCCAGTGGATATAGAAACCTGACAAG
Source organism: Syrrhaptes paradoxus (assembly GCA_013400615.1). NCBI lineage: Eukaryota > Metazoa > Chordata > Aves > Pterocliformes > Pteroclidae > Syrrhaptes > Syrrhaptes paradoxus. Next base: position 30,231 of record VZTO01027369.1, read on the forward strand.
GAATGAGTCTCTTTTTCTAAAAGCAATACAGATCACTAAATTTTTCAACAATTAGTATTTCTCAGAAAGTTACTGATTAGCCTCCCAGCTGTTTCCAACGCTTCAGTCTGAACAGCTCAATAACTACAAAATCAACTTTTCACATTTTTAGAAGCTAATGGCTCACAGCTTCTAGCTTTTATGCAGACAAAGCTGACCAGAAATAAACTGGACAAAAAATGAGTAATGAAAGCAAAGACAAGTTGCACAAGGAACCACTTCAGAAACCACAGATGAGAAAAAAAAATAAAATAAGAACTTAAACTGCTGTAAAACTGTGCCCATCACTTCTTGATGGAGACCTGTTTTTTTTGTTTGGTTTTTTTTCCACTGGCAGTCCTAATCCTTCTAAGGTTAAAATACGGTCAGATAGTACCATACACATATGTCCTTATGGTATCTTCAGTGTTACTATCACAGATAAAAGATAATATATAATCCAAAAACTCAGGACAATTCACTGGTAAGTAGACATGCATTTCTGCAAGAACAAATGTAGTAAACCAAAACACTGACAAAACCTTTAAAAAGAACAGGTGACAACACATCACTCCTGTAAAATGAAACCTGTACATTAATTTTACTCACAATACTATTATTTTGCATAAGGGCTGAGGAAAAGGTGCATCACAAACCTGCTCATTTTCTGGTCTAATTGTAAAGGCCCATTTCCATGACCTTGCCTTCGTTAACAAATACATAGCAACATGCATATTTCAAATAACAAATTAACAAGACACTTCACTGCACACACTTACATCCCTGGGGAGTAGTTGAGAGAACAAACAACATGTGACAGATGTTAATCTCATAGCTTAATGCACTATTGGAAGTGGGTCAGTGACAGCAAAGAAGAGCACCCCATTTGGAACCATAACAAGATGGAATTAGGAAGTAGAATAAATTATAAAAAGCTGTAATAGAATTTAAATATGAATAATGATTTTTTGTTGTTTCTGTTATATGAGAAAGTTAGTTTTGAATCTAGAAGGAAAGGCAGCCTCTCTTATCTAGCGAGCTAATGTCAGAATCAATATTTAGCTTTGGAGATAGCAACTAACTAGACATACTATACATGGAGATGTGGTTAAGATCAACCAAACAGGGAAAAAGAATAAGAGCTTAATTGATCTTCTTAATTGCATTCTTCATACAAATACCCTTTTTATAGTAATTTTCATAAAAACATAGAACAAAACCAGGCAGTATGTTTTCACAGGATAAGAAAGACTTTAACAAAGATACATCTAACTTTTTTATATGATGATTTACATTTAGTTTGCTTCTCATCTCTGTGCAGTATCTGTACCAACTATAACACTATAAAATCAATATGAAGTTTCAGGAGCTCACAAGTCACCCTAATGAATTTTTTTTTAATTAAGAAAGAGAGGTGATCTAGATATTAAATCATTGAATTCACTTTCAGAGATAGGGATTCATTCTTACTACAAAACACCTCAGAAGCAATACTGAAACCTTTAGCAAAGGTATTAACAACTGTGGATGATAGGGAGGATTAGAAGGATGATGTTTTTGTGTCATGTAGTTTTGGTCAAAGTAGAATTCTAGGCAATACACTTTATGCTTACCAATCTCATCTCTACCATTGCAGCTACATCCTTAGAGATAACTATGACTTTTGATCTTTCAATTCACTAGAATTTTAATTTTGGTTAGCAATCTTGATTCAGGAATACTTTTTGTGTTGTCTTTATGCAATGAAGATAAAGCTCAAGTTGCTTAAAAAAATGTGGATATTTCCTTTTATCCATTTTTATTGTTTCTTAAATATAAGTTAACTGAGCAAGAACTGCTTCTGTGTATTAAACTAATGCCTAGAATAACATGATTTTGACTGGGGCCTCAGATAACTGTAAAAGAAATAAGAAACAACAATAATGAGTCCTTTGGAAGAGCCCTTTCTTTTGTAATCTGTCCTAAAGGGAAGGGATTATGCAATTTAGAATGAAATTTTATCCTACATTTTTGTCAAGTAGAAAAAAAAATAAAATATTGACAGAAGCACTGGCCCTCTAAACTAATTTTGGTTTGGCTGCAATCTCTCACAGTGTCTACAGCACCGTTACAAGATAGAAGTAGGTAAGTTAATGTAAAATTTTACAAAACGAAATCACAACAGTTCCAAGCTTCCTTAAACAAATGGCAAAAAAGTGGTAACCAGGTCTAATTGCAAGGTGACAGTAGAAAATAGCAAACTAAACATTTCAATTTGATAAGAAAATATAAAAAGGTGAGTACATAACTACATAAATTAGAACTGCATTTTAGAAATTCTTTTATTTCTGTAATCAAACAACTAGAGACTTTTAAAAAAGAAACCATTCTTCCATCATGTAGCATCCCTTTAATTTGTATGTATACAAACCTCTGTGACTGATAAAAAAGGATAAAGAATGTACATAATGTAGAGCCTATTCTATCACTTATTCCTGTTTCAGTGAAAAGTATGACTGTTTGCAGTCATGTGCCTAAATCTTTTTTCATGCAGTAATTTCTGCAGCAATAGGCCGTGGGCTGTTCTTTTTCTGTATACACCTAAAGTACCATAATTTAGGAATAATCTGACACTCATACTGAAATATCAGCAACATAAGATTGGGAGGATCAATGCATCACAGGCCTATTTAAGGCCAAAAGACCAATGAAGATTATCTGGTCTGGCATTTTGCTCAAAACCCAGTTGATACCACTGTTAAGTCAGGTTCCTGAAGGTCTTGCCCACAACCTCTCTGGTAAACCCATCTCAAAGCTCAACCACCCTGATTACAAATTCTTTCTTTTTTCCTTTAGGTCAGAATTTCCCTTGCTGCAATGTGTGATGGTTGCCACTTGTCCTTCTCCTGTATGCCTCTGATAAGAGTCTGGCCCCATCTTCTCTATGACCCTGCTACATTTAGGTTGATGAAGTGGGCAACTAGATTCCCCTAACCTTCCCTTGTCCAGGCTGACTAAACTCCATTACCTGAGCCTCCATCAAAGTGGTCTTCTGGTAGACTTGCTCCAGTTTATCAGTGTCTCTTTTACATAGCAGGGTTCTAAGCAGAATATCATACCTCAGATGTGGCAGCACAAGGTCCAAGCAGAGGGCGGTAAGGACCTCCCTACATAGTGGCCAAGCAGTCTTCCTAAGAAGACTTTAAATCTGAAGACATTTACACAACTGTTTAATTTTGCACAAGTGTCAAGACAGCCTTGCCCCTGAAATACTTTCAACATCTGACTGTCTGGAAAATTGGGAACAGCTCCCTATCTTCCCACAAGAAAAGATCGTTAAGGTGATGAGACAACTCAGGGATTTTATCCCAGAATCATTTGTGCAATTGAGCGGTTTTACTCCAAATGGCACAGACCTAACCAAACTGCAATACTGCAAAGTACGTGCAGGTCTCAGACTGGGTGAAAGGTATGCCAGGAGCTCACTGATGAGAGGAGACAAAGAGCCAAAAAGCAAGAGTTTCCCAACAGACACTTTAGGAGAGCAGCTGATTCCCTCTGCCATATTTGAAGTTACAGCCCCCCAAAGGCACGGAATGTGGTACTTAACGAACAGGAAACAGCACTGCTTCTGTTCACTTTGTAGGAAGTGAGTCTATGCTTTGCTGGAATGGTTTTGAAAGGTAAAGAAAAGAAGGTGGGGGTGGTGAGTGAAGGGGGAAAAAAGTACTTGTTCGTCTTGCAAAATTATCAACTTTTTTCAGGCAACTTTTCACTAACAGGGCAGCTGCTGGTCTTACCCAGTCTAAACATGGTGAGTCTAAACTGATTTCGGTTTTAAGCCTGAACAGAGATGAGTGTGGAGAGAAAGAGGCTGTGGTGCAAAGGCATTTGCTCTGCTAACAGAGCTCCTGCAGAAGGGTGACCCATAAAAAAGCTCCAGATCATTTGTTACGTATCTCTTAATTATTAAATAAAGCCTTTAAGGATGTCTTGTACATCCAGGACTTTGTGCTTCATGGTTTGACTTCATGCATTATAACAGCTACTGAAGAAGAAGAAACTGAAATTTTGAAACTGAGTCTCTGAGCTCTCCAGTCATTACTCAGTTAAGTATTCAATACATGGCTGTTTATATAATTTAAATGTTGAGTGTATTTTATTTTGTGTCAGAGTTTTGGAGTAGATTGAAACTACTCATATTTTTCTGGGTAACTCTTGAGAAAAATGTCAAAATAAAATGTGCCAGAATTCAAGAGGGATTATAAATACCCAGTGGGATGAGATGGCTACTGACTTGAGCTTTAGCTATCATATGTTGAAAGTTATTTTCTAGTGGATTTGAAATATGCTACTTTTCCCTTTTTTTAGTCCAGGACTGAGATGAGGAAGGTGTTAGAGCATTGGAACAGCTCAGGTTGTTTAATTGCGGCACTCTGTGGGGTTCATAAAGGGAGAGAATGCATCCACTAGCAGTAAGCCTGAACCCAAAACCTCAGATGCTAGCAGGCCAAATTCTGGAAGACAAGTACGAAATTTAAAACAAATTTTGTATCCAAGCATAACGCTAACACTGTGGACTTCAAAGAGAAGGATTTTTAATGTTTCACATGCCAAGTCCCTCATCTGCCAGGATCAGAGTAGATGCAAGCTGTCAAGTGCCAATCTTAGCAGTGGTAGGTTATTAAATTACTATAGTTTAAAACTCTAAATATTATTTGCCTCTCTTGAGGGTCTGTCAGAAGGTACTTAGAATGTTTGGGCTGACACTCGCTTATTCTGCTTGTATTCACACACCTATGTGAATACTAGGCAAAACACAGTTACCATGCAAACTTCACTGAATAACCTTCCCTGAAGAGATTATCACTGGCTCCAACACCTTGAGCTATGTTATGAGAGAGGCTAAGCCATGTCCGTCTTGCAATAAGCTAGATTTTCATTACTTTTTCAGAGTAATCCCATGAGTCACTTTATTCAAAAAGAAAAGGCCTGTGGGAAACTAATCGTGGTTGCAAGCACATTAGCTGAGCAATTTGGAGGAAGGAGATGTAACAGTAAGAGAAACATTCCAAGAAAAGATAATAGCCCAAATCCTCTCTTAATTTAAAGTGCAACAAAGAATCATCCAAGGAGGAATAACTTCTATTGCTATTTCCCTCAATGCTAAACAAGAAATTCAGAATGAAATTGAGTGGTTCTAGAAGACTACGGATATATTTAGAGATTCAAATATTTCAGCCAATAAGGATAGTGTCCCCTGTCTTTTTTACTCTGGCATTCTTATGAGTGGTGTTGGTAGAGCTCTTCAGTAAGTGGTTTTCTATCAATAGTCTCACACAGCTCAAGAAGCAATGCTCAGAAAAGTAATAATACTAGAGGCTGGAGAGAGAAACATGACTGTGAGACTGCAAAATGGAAAAAATGGAAATAAGCTAGGAAACAACCTCAAAACAGTATGTCTGAGGTGACAGCAGGTCATTTATTCATAGGTCTTGACTACCTTTCCTGCAAGGAAATTGATAAAGTAGGGGCAAACTAAGCTGGGAGTCATGAACTTGATTGTAAAAGCAAAAGTTTTGCTTCAGCACATTCAAATCTCTTCTGTTCTCAAAACAGCAAAATTTGTGGAAACAGTGAAAATATGTTTTTATTGAACTTGCCATTTCATAAGAACCCATGAGAACCACAGCTTCTCATTTTACATATTAAGAGGCAATATTTCTACCATATCTTAAGCATTTCCCTTTTGCCTCAAAATGTCGTGTAAATTTACCTACCGCCTAATGATTAATCTCCTCTGAGCTAACCTTGTTAGGTATTGTGAGCAATTCTCCTGCCATTCTCTTATCATATGATCCTCTTTCTTATTACATATGAAAATATTTGTTCTTAAGAATTGTTTTCCAGTCCCCTCTCAAGAAATAAGAGATCAAGAGAATTGTCTACAGCTCAAGTACATAAAGCTGATGCAGCTTTAAACAAACTATCTCAAGTACTGAAAATGTAAATACTTGTCAGAAAATAATCATCAGTAGTGTCTGCACACTAATGGTTATCCAGAGTTTTCAAAGGGAGGAACCATTAAATAAAAATACTATACTTTATAAATATGCTTTCAAAGTAAAAGAAAAAAAGTTATCACAATATGTGGCTGGAGTACCATCACATCAATGAATACAATACAAACTTACATAGATAGCCTACAGATGAAGACACTAGTCCAGGTTTACAAAAGTCACTGAGTTAGCCATCTAACCTGTCATAAGCCTTTCTGTATAGTCACTCGGCTTTCATCTTTCTTCTTAGTACCTCTGTAGCTTAGTACCTCTGGTAGCCTAAGGCAACAGGATTTTGGAAAGAAAGATATGAGCACAGAACTTCCCCACCGTTCTATTGGTCTGACATTAAAGAAACAATAGATCAGACATATTCTGAGGCTGTCTAGTTTCCATTGCCAAGAAAATGAAGCTTCTAGAATTGTTCTTCATAAATCAAAATACCATGGAAACTAAAAGAATTATTCAGGAAAAACAGACAACCAGATCCCATCAGACTTATGATTGGTATCAACCCATTAGACTGCTTTCTCTTGGTTTCGTTTTCTCCAAAAAGACTATTTTTATGCTTTCCTCCACTATATCCTCTGA
>VZTO01027370.1:0-29501 GCA_013400615.1 Syrrhaptes paradoxus
CCACGCTCCCCGTGCCAGCTGCCATCTGCGTTTGCCGTCGGAGGGAGCTCAGCCCGCAGACGCTCGCTTCTCTTACCAACAGCTATTTGCTGTCGGCACGAGGCGGCACATCTGGATCCAAGAGACGGGATTATCGGAGGATCTGCGAGATGCTCTGCTGCATCACGAGGGTCACGGAGCATCTGCAGGCAGCCCACGGCTGCTGACACGGGATGGAGATGCCGAAATGCAGCCTGCCCACAAGATTTCTTCTTCCCAGCAAGAAGGAAGAGTGACTAACCCCAAACCCAACTCATCCATCAACTTAATCGCCATCCCCGACAGCCGGCGCCCCAGTCCCTCACCTTCCAGCCAGCTGCCTTCAGGTGTGCAGCTATTGATCCGCCGGATGCCCAAGTGATTGGAGTCTGAAATCTAATGCCTGAGAAGTCCAGCCGAGCCCAAACCTCTCAAATCATGTTGACACGTTTAGGAGGTGCAGGGCGCTTCATCCTCCCCGGTCCGATATGTAATTATGTACGTGTCACCATGATGTAGGTGTTTGGCAGGGCAATAAAACCCCCGGGGCCCTGACAGCCGGCCGCTGCCGTTCCACGCTGCCCGTGAGAGCGTTTGCTGCCAATTTCTTTCTGTAGTTAGACTGGAGGAAATAGAGCTCAGTAAAGCTGCGTGTGGATCGCAGCAGAAAGTTTGTCTTGAAAAAACAGGCGGAGGAGATGTCAGGGGGCTGCTGTCACCCCAGGCCCGCACGGGTTTAAGCGTTATTCATTTTTTCTCCTCCCTGCTGCTTGCAAGGTTGAGCCAGGCAAAGGGGTGAGCAGGTAAGAGCCGGACAGGGCAGGCTGGAGATCAGGATCTAACCCTGCACCTTCCACTTCTCTGCAGCAGCCTGACCCACCCAGACCTTGCCATCGTTCCCTCCCTCCGCCCATGGGAATGGGGACAGGTCCTGGGACCAGCTGGGAACACGATGCATCTCCCATGGGCTCCAGGGCAGTCCAGGCACTGGGGGGTTCTGGTGCGATGCCCTGTACACGGGGCTGGAAAGCACACCAGCGCAAGCTGGGATTCGGCATGGAACAGCCGGATCCCGCTGGGCTGCCGCAGCCGCGGCACGTTCCCTTGCAGATTCCCTAATCCCGTCACAGACCTCGAAGGCTTTGCCGCTGCTCGGGAAGTTCCCTGCCAGCCGGTGCCGGGAGGCAGCAGAGCTGTTCTCCTGGCTGATGTTCCCCCAAAGAGCACAAACAGTTCCCAGCAGCTCGATTCCTCCCAGCAGGGCTCAGGAAGCATAACTTTTCTTCACTAATACATCTTTTGCTTGATGAGCTGTCGATGGCAGGAGGATTTAATCTCCCGTACCCTTGCTCTCTCCCAAATCCACTAAGGTGAAGGCACTTTATTACAGAACCACTCAGCTGTCCGTTCCTATCGATCACGCCTTGGCATGGGTGACCTTGGATCGATAGGCTGCTGATTATTTAGTGCCTGTTCACCCACGTCAAATGCCAGCAGGGTGGGTACCAGCCTGCCTGCACCCAGAGGAACCCAGCACAGCTCCATCCCCAAGAGCTTGTGGGCAGCAGCAGGGACCCACAGCCAAACACCAACTCCAGAGGTTTGCAGTCTGGATACAACTGGTCTCAAATGGATTATTCAGAACTTGTGTTTGATGCTTTCCAGGTTACACACCCCTGCCCTGCTCCTGGGGTCCAGCCCAGGCAGCTCCGCTCTGCTGCAGTGCAGACCCACCCCAGCTTCGCCTCCCCCACCCCAAGATCCCCATCAGGAAAAGGGCAGCAAGACCCACAACAAACTCGGGGTGATGTGCAACACTGCTCCCCAGCCCAAGGGTGCAGGCAATTCCCCCACTTCACTCTCAAGCCAAACCCTCTCTCTGTAACTACCTGATGATTCATCCATCTCCAGGAGATGTCCCCTCCAACCAGCCACTGTCTTACTTTTTAATCAAATCCTTTGCTTCCCTTTCCCTTTAGGAGCCAGAGCCATTTTTCTATTACATCCTGATTGATCAAGCCTTCGCGAGCAGGCTGTCAGCATCTTCTTGATACTTCATTTCCAATCCCCACACAGCAGGTTGCTGGGCTGAGCCCGCTCGCTCCGGCAGCAGCAAACAGATACATAAATGCACGCAATTAAGGAGAGAAGGCAGGGGGAAAATTGATCCTGCTTTTGATTGTGTGCCCCCAGCTCAAAACCCCGTATCAAAGAGAGGGAGCAGCCGGCGTTAACCCCGAAACACACGAGCAGGGGAGGAGGATGCAGAGGTGAGCCCATAATGGTGCTCGGTGCCAGGAGAAAGGCACTCCATCCTCGCGCCGTGCAAAAAAAAGCAGGAGGAGAGTCTCCAGGGCTCCAGCATACCTTGCACTAATGAGTTGTTTTCCACTGTAAGAAACAAGCAGAACAAGCCCGGCTCCTGCTAAACAAGGGCTGTGGCTACAACAGGCCAAAGATCAGCCGCCCCCGAGGAGAACGCCAACAAGACGGTAAAACGCGAAATGAAAACCTCTTTTCCCTTCCTCCCTATTGCTTGGCAAATTAAATGACTCTGACGTGCGCGCATGTGGCTAGAAAAGCCACGGTGGTCCCTTGCCTGAGCTGGGATGTGTCCCTCAGTGACCCAGGCAGACTGGTACCAGCCCCTGGGATGCTGGGATGGGTGCCCAGGGAGAGGTGATGCTGCATCAGCCCCCTGCCCCGTACGGGCTCTGGATGTAGGGAGACAGGAGATGGTTTTTCTCCCCCCCACAAGCCAGGTGGCCAACGGTCCTGGGACAGGAGCTGCTTGTGCCACAGCATCTCGGACGCACAGGGAAAACCTCAGACAACACCGAACGCAGCTCCCCAGCTCCCTCCTGCCCAACTCCTGATGGCAGCGAGCAAAACAGAAAACACGTCTTCTCCCTTGCTCTCTCCCTCCTTCTGTTTCTTTTCAATTATCTTCTGCTAAGCCGCCGCAGCGCCGGCAGCCAGCGGGACTCCACGCCCTCACAGGGGACCGGGAAGCGGCTTTGGGAGGGTGGGCTGCGCCAGGGCACCACGGGACAGACCCAGGACACGAGCCCACCTGCCCGAGCGATGCAAAAAAAACTCCCTCAGACTAAGATAAAAGCTGGACAAGTCCATCCCCATCGCTCTGTAATCCAGTCCCAAGCCCTGCCAGAACCCAAGCCAGCAGCATGCTGGAGCATCCCAGCCTCTCCCCGCTGCTCCCGCTGCCGTATCACCCGCTGCCCGCTGGCAAGGCGCTGCCTTATCTGTGCAGGCACGGGAGAGCAGGGCTGCCCTGCCTACCAGCGATCGGAGGATTACCAGGAGCTTATCAGTTTATTAGGGGACAAAAGACACTTAGCAGAAGGGTTCTGAGACAGTGCGAACGGCTGATAAGAAACAGCCCCGGCTGCTTAGACACGCCACGTCTGGCACATCGCAGCCTGCGGGACCGAGGTACAAAATAAATAAGTGTACTGAGCGCTTTGGGCAACCGATAGCGCTCATGAAAGTCTAACAGCATCGCCTTGATGTATTGGGGGGGGATGATGGCTCCCTCGCAGTGCCACCCGCTCACCCCTCGGGCACGGCAGCTGTGGGACTGAGCTCTCCAAAGCCAGGCTGCCTGCCTCCTCCTCCTCTTCCTCCCTCTCTGCAGCAATCCCCAGCCTGGCGGATGTACCACCTGGATGCGCAGCCCCGCTGCCTCTCTCTGCACTGTGCTACAGACCTTGCTGCGCTTCAGCCAGGACATTTGGGGATCCCCAGGTGGGGTGGCAGGGGGACAGGCAAGCACTGGTGATGCTCAAGAGCAAAAAAAGCCAAAGGTGGACCAAGCACCAAGGCAACGCACGGGAATGCATCAGTGGAAAATACCCAAGGCTTTAATTTTCCTTCCAAAGTCTCAGATAACTCCACTGCTTCTCCTCCTTCACTCTTTTTTTTTTATTTTATTCCTTTTAATTAACAACGTAATGGAACTCAATCCATTTGCAATCTATTCTGGCAAGAAACAACCCTCCCTGGACTCCAAATGGCCTGACTAATAGGGTTAGAGGCTGTAAAAAGTGCAAGACTAAATTTTTAGCTCCCTCATATTAATTATCTTCTCTGAGAAACACGATCACAACGCTACACAGAGCGGCACGGAGCCGCGCAGGCTGCCGAGGGGACACACGGGGACAGGCAAAGGCTGGCTGCTGAGGGGACACACGCTTCGCCTGGTCACATTCGTTGAGTTCCAAGGCTAAAAAAAAAAAAAAAAATATAAAAAAATCTGAGTTTTCCCATGCAGCGAAGGATGGACTGAACCCGGGCACAGTCTGGCTTTGTGCCCCTTGAGATCCCATAATATGCAGCCCAGTGCGACCAGTGCTGCTGGGCATGGGAAATGGGGAGGGAGGGGTGCAGAGGGGCTGGGAGAAGGGGCAAGCTGGTGTTTTGCCACTATAATGGTAAGAGGGGAACATGGACAAATGGGCTGACAGCTAATGCTATTTAGAGACAGACAGACACAGCAGGTAAATGATGATAATGATCTTCTAACGAGCTTGCATCTGCACAGCACCTTGCCTCCAACTAAATCCCAAAATGCTTTACAAAAAATAAGAAAAAAAAAATCCCAACACAACCCCCCAGCCCTTTACTCTTTTATTGCAGGAACTGAAGGTGTGGTAGGGGAAATCCTGACTCATCCTGATGCTCAGTTGTGCCAGCTCTGGACCAGAACACCCCAGGACATCCCCCCCACTGCGTTATCAGGACACGGCGCAGTTCCCAGCCAGCCACCGAGGCTCTAGGAAAAGCCACAGCTGCACCACATCCTCTGATTTTTTCCAGCCAGTTCTGAGCACCATCCTTCAGGACCTCTCGAGCTGTTTCTTTTGATATGTGACCTGAAAATTAATGCTCTGATCCAGCACCTGCTTTTCTCCCAGCCTCAGAGCAGAAGCTTTCAATGTACCTGTTTCAGGGTGACCTCCAGGTCCCGACCATCGCACAGGTTAATCACCACGGAAAACCTGAGCCGCTATTACCTCTCCGTAGGCGGGGATATATGCCTTCCCCCAAGCTGTGTTCTCAAAGCACTTGTCTCTGCAGACCTCTGGGGTAAAAGGTGAGTGTTCAGGACTATTTCTTCCAGTCCAGCTCTGCTCTAATTTCCAACTCTATTTGTTCTATTGAGTGGTTATCAAGTTAAAAATGCAAGGACTATAGATTTCTTTCCAGCTTAAATATCTGAAAACAAGTGCGATAATGAGCAATCCGACCACCATAAAAGTGATTACTGACAGCACTTCAAGGACCCAACTCCACTGCCTTTAAAACCACGAACAGCAGCAGAATACAACTGATAGTCCCAGAGCCATCAATCCAGCCTTGGCCAAGGGGAATTTCGAGATGAATGCTTAGAGGAGAAGAAAACAAGCAGAGAGGAAAAAAGAAAAGCCACGAATCAAATAATCTCTTGCCAAAGCTGCTCCAATCCTTCTATGAATTTTTCATGCTTAAGAGGCCAAAGGATAAGATTTTCAGATGCTCCTAAACCTCCTCCGCCACTGCAACTCAGCATGGCACAGAGGATGGCAGCACTCAAAGCATCTTCCAGTGATGTCCAGTACAAGACCCCAGGGTCTCATATCAGCCACGGGTCTGCTGACCCCAGCGCAGCTCCTGGCAGGGTCTCCAAACCACGGGCACCAGTTAAGGCCAGTGTCAGAGGCTGCAAAGGGGAAGGAGACTCGAGAGCTTTGTGCCGGTGGGAAGCCACGTTAAGCTTCAGGAGGACTCGCTGAGCCCCAGCTCTCATCGCCAGGAGAGGGTTTTCCACAAACGGTCCATGCACACGCGATCTGGATCTCGTCTGGAGATCAGCAATGCTCTGTGAGCACACGCAAGCTGAGATTTATAAAGTCACTCCTCGCAAGGCAGATGAACATCTTAATCCCAGTCCACGTTTAATAAAAACTTGACATTAAAACATGTTTACACATTGTTTTGTATTTGCTGGGGACTCGTGGCTACAGCCCCTGGCTGCCATGCCCTAGCTCTTGGCTGGAAAGGCAGCTTCCCCCAGCAAGGCACATGTCAATGGGCTGCGAGGGAAGATGGGGCAGGAGGCAGAGGGTAACAGAACCCAGAGACCTGGGGCTGCAGATTTACTGGGCAGATTCAGGGCAGATGCTTCATGCAGCTAAAGATGGGAAAGAGGCGGTTACAGGCAATGATGGATACACAGATGGAGATCCCATCTCCTTGACCCTTTGGGCTCCCTCTAACCCAACAGGACCGGCTGAAAGCCAGTGTCCCCAAAAAGCAGAGATAAACCACCTGCTCCTTGCAGCTCCTTGTACTGACCCACATACAGCCAAAGCCTCAACCAGGGCTTTTTCCTGCTGCAGATTTCCTCCTACATCCTCTCACCCCCATCAGGCAAGCAAGCTAGGCTTTGCTTGGAAAGTCAAAAAAAAAAAAAAAAGAATCACAGTGCTACTAGGATACAGACTTCAGCTTCAATTTAACAAAATCCTGCCCTTCTCCAGTGCCTGGTGACTGATGCTCCAGTTCATGCTGCCCATCTGCTAGAATATAATCCTTACTGGAAAACAGGAAAAAAAAAAAGGGGGGCATTTAAAAAAAAAATTGCACCATTTAAACACAGTATGGAGATTTATATCTATTTCATGTGCCCCTTCGTTCCTCTAGTGATTGCCCACTTTAGGATGCTGCTTTGTTTTTGCAAACAACCACCTATTCTCTCTCTGCCATCGTTCCGCAGCCAATAAAAGGGAGAGGTGCCAAAGATAAAGTTATTTAACATGTAGTTCTAACAGCCTCTGAACAGACAGGAGGGACGGAGCCAGCACGAGGCCATGATCCGAGCACAGATGGGATCCTCTGCCCATGCCCTGGCATGGTCAGCAGCTCCTGCGCTGGCAGGAGCAGGAGTGGCTTCTCCCAGCACCGGGAAGGGCTGCCACGAGGATTCTGCCTGGGAGAGCAGTCTTTTTAAACCTCTCAGGTTTTTCAGCAAGAGGGAGGAACCAGCTCTGCCTTCTCTTGCCCAGCTTCCCCATTCCAAGGTACCCATATGTCCCGTCCCCTCCCACCAGCCCTGAACAGGAGGGGACCCCTGGGGCTGGGGGAAAGCGAAGATGCAGCTACAGCCCTTAGAGAAGAGGGAACACGCTGGCCTCATCCTCTGCTCCCGCACACCGCAGGGCAGCGCTGTGAATGCCCACATCCCCAGGCAGGTCCCTGCAGACGCACTCCCTGCGAGGGCAGGTCAGGGGAGATGCGGTGAAGGATGCAGGAGGGTGCTCGAAGACGGCACCGGTGACTCAGCCACCTCCTGCAGCCACACTCCAAACAAGGGCTCCTGCCACTGCAGCACCAGAGGGACTCTCTCGCCTTGCTGACAGCGTGAACATGCCACAATAGCGCAGGCACATGCACTATTAAAGAGGTTTTTCTTCTGGGGAAGACTGAATGAGGCCAGAATTGCAGGAGGAGGAGGAGGAAGCCAGCTTAACCCCAGATTCGAGGCGTAAGCAAGAGATTTTCATGCTGGCACCTGGGCCACAGCAGGCAGATGGAAGTGGAGCTGGTTTGAGACACCATTCAGGGTCACTTCCTGGGTTTGTCACTGATTTGCTGTCCCTTGGCTTCACTCTGATCCTTTGTCTACCCATCTCATCCACTTCGATCATAGCATCCTTCATATCTACTCTGAGAGCATCCCCCCCAGCCTGCACAGCTCCGGTTTAAGAAGGGCTCATCGCTGTTAGGACCACTGGAGTGGAACTGTTAGTAAAAAAAAATAAAAAAGGAAAATAAAAGGGAGGGGGGAGGACAACACCTTCCCACTGGTCTCCTACCCATCCTCAAGAGCCCCACATCCGCAGCAGCCAGGCAACCCGCGCAAAGGGTCGTGGTCTCTGTGTGGTTCTGCAGAGCAGCAGAGGTTTGTCCTGCGCCATCAGCCAGGAGCAAACGGAAAGTTCCCGGTCCCAGAGAAGCAGCAGCACACGGCAATCCAGCCTGGCTCAGAGGAAAACTCAGAGAGCACGCTAGGGTACAGAAAACTCACTCCTGGCTTCAGATGAATTAGAAGTGAACCACAAATCGCTCAAACTGTTGCGGGGGATGAAAGCAACTTCACTACTGGCAGGATGGGTTTTGCAAGAGCCACCATGGGCATTCTCACCCTGGCAATTCCAAATCGGTTTTGTTTTAAAAGCCTCCTACATTTGTAAGCCTTGCTGCCCAAGCCCTGCGCTCCTGCGGGGATCTGAAAGCCAAAGGCTGCTCTTGCTGGCTCCGATCAGCCACCTCTAACAGCTGTCCTGCCAGGCGAAGGCACGTCGCTCTGGCTGCACTGCAGAAGCCACACGGGGAGCCAGCTCCTCCGCTGGCACCTCAGCTGGCTCGGCACGGCCGGTGGGACGAACAAACCGCAGCCACCAGACCTGGCTGACACAAGGACAGAGGAGCCCACGCCGACAAAGCAAGGATGGGCTGGGTTGATACAATCACCTAAAGGCTGAAGATCCAAGCCCAAGAACTTTTCAAATCCTGCCCTCATACCTAGCACCCAGGGTAAGGAAAATTGAAGAGCTGAGGAGGTTAAAGCATTTCCCCTGGGTCTCAGCAAGTACAAGACGTTGCCCCGCTGTACAGAACAGAGCTAAACTAATCCCTCTTCCTCTTCCATCTTTGCAGCCCAGCTCCGTGGCTGCCTACAGAAGACGGGAGAGGATGCTCTGGGGAGCTGCACAGCACCTTGCAGCCCTGTACAAGCCCAAACTCTTGAGCCCTCCCCAGCTGGGTCGTGCAGAGGAAGGACAGAGTGTGATGAGGGAGCAACCCACGCACACCAGCAGAGCACAGCCCTCCGAGGGCTCCAGTCCAGGTCCAGGGAGGAGAGGAGGGATGGAGAGATGAGGAGGGATAACAACATGCTTTCTTCTAATAAAACACACAAATGTTATTAGCTGGAAAAGTCAAATGGCTTTGCAGGAGAATGAAAAGCAGGGACAGCTGCCTCCACTGGCCAGATGTAAACTACAAGCCGTAAAAGTGCCAGAATCTTTGACACCCCTCCCAGACAGACTCAGAGAATCACTCCTCTGCTCGTCCCAGCAGCTTCTTTCGGTCTAAATCATCCAGCCTCTGCCCAACAGAGGTGCCACGTACCCCAAGGCTGTGTTCCGAGACCCACCTCTTGCAACTGCATTGTCACGGCCCCAGTTCCACGTGCAAACACGGGACAGGGCAATCCTGGGGAAGGGCTGGGAGCAGGTCCCAGCCCAGGTCTGCGTTTACCCAACCCAGCCTCTCCAATCCACACAGAGCATTTTCCTCGCCAAGCAGCTTTGTGCAGAGCTGCAGGCTGATCCACACGCAGCAAAAAAACCTCAAGGTTGGTGGCCCTTGTGAGCATAAAGCTGTGTCACATCGAACAAAACAACAGCGCGGAAAGGAGAGAGAAATAAAAGCCAGTGACCCAGAGGAATCACTACGACTCCGCGCTTTCTCTTGACTCTTCAGAGCATTAGTTTCTAACACCTTCCCTCCCCAGATCAACCCAGAGCAATTCTCTCGGAGAGTCTCTAAGTCATGTACCGCGGCCGACGGAAATCGATTGGTGATGAATCAGGCGGTTCGCCGGCGACACGGATTGCCACTTTTCACAAGTACTGCTTGGAGATCACGCAAACACATCCACCAAGCAAAACACTTCAGAGAGCCTTCGCAAGCAATTAGCATCCCCGGGCTCCTGTCGAGGAGCGTGGGACATTAAAGGGAACGTGTTCTGCGCAAGCACAGAAGCTCACGCTGGTTTGTTGACACGGGCAGATTAGTGTTTTTTCTCCTTGCTTGCGAGACTGTTTGCTGTCGGTTCCCAATGAAGGGCAGAGAAGTCGCCCGCAGAAGGAGCTGGGTTTGCTCCCTTTACACAGTCCTTCTCAGGGGACTCTTTCCACCCCTTGGTTTTGCCAAAAAGAAGGATCCGACTGTGATTCCCAGCCCTTCCCATCCCCTCCTGCTCAGGGTTGACCATCCTCAGCCTCTATCCAACGTGCTACCACCCCAGGAGAGCGGGCAGCGGGGTTCCCATCCTGGGCAGACAGAAAACTCAGGGGTGCTCTCAAACCTCAGCAAGATACCAGCTCCCATCAAGTCCACGGGGATCGTACATCCTCAAATCCCTGTGCAAGCTTGTCCAGGACCACTTATGGCGAAGGAACGAAGCTCCACTGCCTCACACCCCGTTCACCGGTGCCTCACACCCCAGACCATCCTTTCTTCACCTCCATCAGCTGTTTGATACCCTCCAACATTCCTGGAGAGGTGACCTGGGGCCGGACACCCTGCTGCCCCGGGGGTAACCCTGCCAGTACAACCACCAGGCTGTATAATTAAAGCATATTTACATCCTCAAGCTTGCGCAGTGTTGAATGAACTCATTTCATTTAAATCAGCAGCGGGTCAAACCAACAGCACTTGCCTCCGTCAGACCTGGCGGCAGGCCCAGGGAGGGCTGCGGGAGGAGGAGGAGGAGGAGGAGGAAGAAGCCCTTTCATCCTAATTAAAGTACAACCCGGCAGAGCTCAGCTACCACCTTTCCAACACCTTCCACCAAACTGCTTAATCACGGACAAATGAGTTTCTGTAATTACAGCAGGAGGTGATTTATCTCGGGGTCCAGAGGTTTGGCAGCACGACCTGACGGGAAAGCTGGTGTCAGCAGAGGACAGCNCATGCACAGTTTCACCCTGGCTGAGCATCTGGTCCCACGAGAGTCTATCTTTTCCCCTCTCAAGACAAATTAAGACGTTTCTTCCAAGCTGAAAAGGTATTTAATTACTGGGCTATCCCAGCTTAAATTTTTTCACGCAGCATTTTTTTTGTCACAGCCTCAGAGAGCCAGACAGGCCACGGGGACACTTCTGTGTTTCACCCAGGGAAGTGGTGAAAAAAGGCCACCCACAGCAGCTCCCCCCTTCCCTATGTTCATCACCTGCTCCTGCAAACAGCTAGAAAAGGAATTCCTCAGCTTCGCCAGCATCTTGTCTTAGCAACTGTGGCGAAGTCAATATTCATTTGCTGCATGTACCAACTTTAGGTGCTTAAGAAAACAAACACTCCTGCACAGCGCTGCCTGGGAAAAGCAGGTTTTGACTTGGCTACATCTCCAATGGCTCGCTGCAGAAAGGTCTGGAGCATGTGCTGCTTTTGCTAGCAACCCGGAAAATTGCGTCCTATTGACTTAAGTCAGGAAGATCAACATACTGTTTGCTTCTGTGCACGATGCCGGCAATTTAGACTGAGCAAAAGGGTCTGCAGCCAGCAAACCCAGCCCGGCGCTGCTCAGTGCTTTATCCATGC
Source organism: Syrrhaptes paradoxus (assembly GCA_013400615.1). NCBI lineage: Eukaryota > Metazoa > Chordata > Aves > Pterocliformes > Pteroclidae > Syrrhaptes > Syrrhaptes paradoxus. Next base: position 11,407 of record VZTO01027370.1, read on the forward strand.
AAACACGCACGATGGCTTCACTGGAAAGCTCAACATGAATTTTCCATCTCTAAAGCATCTCCGAGGAAAAAAAGAACAGCATTCCCTCCTGACAGGCCATCACAGAGCCTGTCTCCCAGTCCCCAGCTCAGCATCGCTCAAAATCAAGAGGGAGATCATCTCCATCAAGCTCTGGCTTTGGAATTCAGCGCCAGATCTCGCAAAGCACTTGGGACCCAGAACGAATTCAAGGGGCTGAACGCTTCCAAGAGCTGCCTGTCCCCAGGCTGCCACAGAAGCACACTCTGGCTTTTCACTAGTCTCCCCCTTTTCACCCAGAGCCTCTTCCCACGTAACGTTTCAAGTTATAAGTGAGGGACAACATGCCCTGAACCCATCCCTGGCTGGCTCAGCTGCTGTTCTTCAGAGCAGCTTCTCCTTTTCAATTTAAAAGGAGAAGGGGAAAAAAAAAAAAAATTCATACCAAAAAAAAGCCACCTAGCATATTGTCACTGTCATGTCAGCAAGCTCTCACAAAGACAAGACATTGCTCTCATAGCTACTGCGTACGTGTGAGGAAGGGAGCAGCAGCCAACAGAGCCCACGTGCATCAGACTCTCTCACCCTCTGGACATCCCCGCTGCTCAGCTGCGAGATGCTGTGATCTGTTACCGCCTCCCAAAAGCTGGGTACGTGGTCCTGAGCCCCGCACAGCTCCCAGTCCAAATGCATATAGTGGATGGGACTGGAGGAAAACAGAGCTCGGTGGGAAGCAGCTTGGTCCTTTGGATTAAACTGGCAGAAGCATAACAAAAAAAACCAAACAAAAAACAATCAGAAGCTTCTGTTATACTCAAAAGCAGAGCAGGTTTATGCACTTTTGGAAACGCGTCCTCTGAAGAGTGGACCAGATCGATACATAGATGGAAAGCACAGCAAAATACAGCCAGTAGTCCCTTGTCTTATTCCACACAGGATCACATGCCAAAAAAACCAAAACAAAACAAAACCAAAAACCGTTACATTCAGGAAAGCAGAGCAGGACCAATGAATTCTCGATTTCCCATATTTTATTTTCCCCACCAGCAACTTCCAGATCAAAACCACTCAGTTTACAAGCAACAGCAAGTTCATTTTGCCCCTCCAGCTCAGGCCGGGGTCTGCAAGTCAAGCTGAGCTCTTTCCACTTCATAGACCACCAAACCCCAACACGAGATCCTCCATCAGCCCTGCGTTTGCAACAGCTTCGTTAACACAGGGGCAGGGGAGGCTCCGTCTCCCTCTGCAGCTGCAATCCACACTGCATTGAAATTTTTTTTGAAAGAGGAAGGTTTGGGGATTTTTTTTTTTTATTATGGGTTTTTTTTATTATGGTGTTCCTGCTCCGGNAGAAATTTTTTTTTTAAAGAGGAAGGCTTGGGGATTTGGGGGTTTTTTCTTTATTATGGGTTTGGTTTTTTCCCCCCATTTGCCTTGCTCAGGATGACTCCTTGAGTCGCCCTTGTCACAGAGCTGGTCCTGGGGAACAACCCCAGCACCCGATGCTCCAGCCGCAGCTTCTGTCGTGGGGAGGACAACTCCTGCCTCTGTGCACCATCCAGAGCTGGGACCAGTGCCACCTACCCATTAATTAAAGGTTAATGAAGAGGAGCAGAGTGCAGACATCAGTGCCCTCTACTGGGACCAGTCAGAAGGGCTTATAGGGGAGTGCTGGGCACCCTGTGCAGCTCCCAGCAGAAGGGCTGGATGCACGGGGGCTTGGGAAACCCAGGCTGGGGCAGGGCAGAGGGGACCCCCCGGCTGTGGGAAGGGCAGAGGGGACCCCCCGGCTTGGAGGCTGGCAGGGGAAATGCCCTCCCTGGGCTCCTTCCTCCCAGTTCCCCATCACCAGCCCATCACATCACCTCTCCCACTGCCTCCCCACGCAGCCCCGTCCCTGAAACTCCACATTTAAGACTTCTGCCATCAGGCAGGAGGAAATCAAATGGTGTTAGCACAGAGCAGCAGGACTAACATGCCTTGGCCGGCTGCCTCGCCACCGAGCCGTGCTCAGCGCTGCGCAATCTCCTCGGCAAGGCATCGCCACGGCTCTGAGCTGAATCGAGTTTGACAGTGCTCAGGAAAAGAAGATCCCGAGGGAAAGGAAAGGAAGGGGGAAGGTGGGCTTTACGATTTATAAAACCACTTTCAGTTTGACTGCGTTAGCTTCGCCTTAGGCTCTAAAACATGACGAAAGCCAGCAAGAGAGAGGGAGGGAGAGGGGGGATGGCAACGAAGGAGAAAGCTGTAATTGCAATTGCTGGAATTCACTTTTAATGCTAGCTGCTGAATACAGTAAACACACTCTCGAGTCCAGGGAATAAGCATTGATTTTTTTTTTTTTTTTTGGGCAAGTGTTCCAGTGAAAAGCTTCAAATCAATCCTGTTCTGTCAGAGACTTTTGCCTCTTGGCCTCCAATTACTCACTCCCCACATCCACCGTTCCCGTGTCTCACCTCCCCTGCACACACCTGAGCCGAAGCAGCACTATTTCACCAGGTACCCCACCGTGCACTGGCCAGTGGGGCCCGGAGGAGCCCAAGGGGTCCATGGGGAGCCAACGCAGCCTGCAACCACCTCTGCAGATGAGAAACTTCATCTGCAAAGCACGTGTGGGACAAGGGACAGTGCAGAGAGAGGGGACGTACGTGTATGGGTGTTCCTTCCTCATCACAGCTCCAGACAGATCATGGGAAATGTTCTGAAGGTTCAGTCAAGCTCTGCACACACAGCAGGGCTGTGTTCTCCCTGCCTCCTTCTGCACCATCAGGATGCCCCACAGCAAGGTGCTGAGCCCAGGCTGGGCACAGGGCACACAGGACATTTCCTTTTTAACTGAACCTTCGGGGATTGCTGAAGGACTCAGTCCCAGTGGAAGCCTCCTCTCTCACCCATCTCCCAAAAACTCCTCCAGCTGCCACAGTATCAAGCACCTTCCCAAAGCTCCATTTTTCAATGATAGCTAAGTCAAGGCAAAAAAAATTGATTTTCATTACACGCATTTGTACGCTTACTAGTAATATTTCTGTCTCAAGTCTCTCCAAGGCAGAAGCTAAGGGGGAAGAGCTGTGTATGGTAACACGAGCATGACCAACACTTCTCTCGAGTACTACAGGTCCCAGCAAGTCCTACTGGCTGCAGGTCCCAGCTGACAAACCTCAAAGCAGAAGAAAAAAAAATATCACTTAGGCAGGGAACAACTCAACACTCCTCGTGTAGCTTCTGCAGAGACACGCTGTAAAGATTTGACAATAAGCGTGGCATTGACTTTGATTGTCTCTCTGTGTCTAATTTGGGAAGATAAGATGCGAGAGAGAAGAACCACTCATGAGCTATTTGTTGTAGGGTTTTTGATGCTTCCTAGGACTCTACGCCCTGGATTGCAGCATTTTATTAATCTGCTCCAAGAACAGAGGAAGGAATATTAGGTAGAAAACAAATCTAGATTGTGGGATAAGGAAAGCAAGCCCCATCGTCACACAGATTATGAGACACATGCACTCTCCTATAAAATCAAGGTGAGGCAAAGCTGATTATTTGTCCTGTTTTAATTCCAGCTGAGCCTCAAACAATTGCTTCTCTGCTCCCATAGCAAAGGGACAGCTTCAGGTCCCCATGCTCAGGACACGCTCCCATACAGTAGAGACAGAGTGGGACAGGGACACCACCCGTCACCCACCCACACAGGAGGCAGAGCTGTCCTTGTGTCAGGCTTGCAGGAGCTGATCAAGTGCATTTCACCGGAAATTTCCTGGGACAAAATGAGGCTTCGTGCTTCTCCAAAATAAAGATTGATGGAAGCAGACACTCGCATCCATCCCATGGGCTCCTGCGGCACGTGCTCTCCCTTTTCCTGCCTGTTTGTCCCACACAGATCAAGACCTCCTGGCCCAGCGAATTTGCTTTCATATACTTAATTGCAAGCGTGAGGAAGAGATACCGTTGTAGTGACATGACCTTCAGCTATTCACAGGCTAGACATTTCCTTCTGACAGCTCCCACGTTCACCTTCAAATTATATGTACTGCATATGACTGTTAAGAATAATCACAGTATTTGTAGTGGTGTGTTAGGCACCAAATTATGTATAGGCAAAGCGATTAGAGAGCAGAACAAAGTGGTTGTTCGCGCAGCTAACGGCCAAAGTACCACTATTTTCTATCAAGACAATTTGCAGCAAGTACAGCATCTTCTCACTCCCCAGCCAGGAGCAGCATCGTGTGACATCTTCAAAAACAAATATGTTATCAGAAGTCTCAACAGCAGAGCTCAGAGGGGGTTGTAACAGCCTTGATAGTTTTTAATTCTTCTCACCCCACCGCCTTTCCTTCCTGTCCCAAGTGCCTTCTACTTTGAGCTCTGACTGTGCATCGCTGCAGCTGTATCTAGCGCTTAATGGCATGAAAACTTTGACTACCATCTTGAAATAAAAACTTGCTCTTTAGGTGTGTTTACTAAAAATCAAAATCAACCACCCATCTCGATTCCCTGTCCTATAAGCCTTCAGTCTTACATTCAGAGTCCTGTTTCCCAGGAGGAAGCCAGAATATGCCCAAACCATCCACAAAATCTGTGCCTTTCACTATCACCAGTCTTGTCACTAGTAAGACCTCTGAGTCCAGGTCCACCCAGAGGGTCTCACACAACAGAAGCTCAGTGCTGCAGAAGGTCCACTGCAGTCCCAAACCTTTGGCCCATCATGATTAACCTCTTGTCCTCCTTTTATCCTTTCTCCAAAAAGCCAAGCACCTGCCTTTTAAAGCCCACCCAAGTCTGAGCTAGAAGGCACTCTCCTGTGCTGTCCCCTTGGAAAAAAGGATATAACACAGTAATGAGCACAGCCAAACCAAGGGATCGCTTTGATGGCACATTGTCCCATGGGGTAGGAAGGAAACACCAGAACTTCTTCTAGGGAGATGACGAATCCCAAACTGGGGACCGATGAGCAGTTTGTACCAGTGATGGAGAAGACAGGGTCCAGCAACTGTGGGGAGCGATGAGGCTTCAGAGGTAGGGGAACAGGAATGCTGGTGCCCTTGAGAGCTCTCCGTCCAAGGTTGCTGGAGCTGCCAGGAGGTACAGCGTATTCTCTCCTATTGATCTATCAATGTCTGCTTTACGGAGAAGGGATTACTCACTTCTGATAACATAGCAAGGTTGCCACTGATGAAAATCAATGGATTTGAGCTCCCCAGCCTTCATTTAATTAGATCACGCTGTAAATACGTCAGGAACAGCGGAGAGACATTCTCCACGATCACCTCTGCCCTGCATTCCTCTCCCAGTTTTAGACAAGTAGCTTCCTGGGATTATCAAGACAAATGGACCTGACCAGCAGCCTTTTACTGTCTGTTCTGTAGCCAGAGAAAGGAAGACTGTACTTCTCCATCAGCCTGGTCCACAGCTGGAAAAGCCAGCCAGCAAGAGGAGGACACTAGAGATGCGCAAACAAATTACTGGCAATTAGCTTAGTGGGAAGGTGGATTGGATTAAGACTGAGTGCAAGATCAGGCAGCTCCTTACAAGCTAAATAAGCAACAAGCAGCCTGAGAGAGATTTCTTTCCCCGTTTACAAGGCCAAGCAAGGCCAGGTTAATTAATCTCTCTTTCCAGTTGCCCTTCTCACTAGGGCTTGTTCTCCACTTTGAGCAAAGCACCCGAGACAGCTGCTCACATCTCTCACATTGCAGGGTGATGAAAACAAAGGCAGAGATGAAAATTACTTTAGAGCTTAGCCTCTCAGAGAAAACAAACATGCTCATGCTGTAATTAGGACTAGGCACACAAAAAAAGAACCAGGTCTTTGACTGGTGCTTAACCAGGGATAGGAAATAAAAATAACAGCAATCCATACCCACATGTACACACACACAAAAAAAACCCACAAAACCCAAACCACAGCAGGCAAGGAAAAGGCAGGCCTATTTTTCTGAAGCTCACAGAAAAGGTTGGTTCATCTCTCTTGATCCTCATACAAAGGCAGATCCCAGGCACAGGCTGCGGTCCTGTGCATGCTAAAAACCAGCAGCGACGCCCTGTTATAACAAGACATTCAAACACACGCTTCTTCCCCCGGGGAGAGCTTACACACAGCGCAGACACGCAGTTAGAGGGTTTCAGGAATTGCTCAGAGCTCTTCAGATCCAACAAGCAGGGCTGCAATACAGAACATCATCTCAAAGGGCGGCACAGCCCCCTGCAACGCTCCCCACCAGCAGCTGGGTTAGGGATGTGCCAGCACTTCCATACGGAAACTGCCCTTCCTGCTCTCCTCCAGACACATTAGTACCAGTGATAAATTCTCACGTGTTTGCTTTAATGAAAAGGTTCCTAGCAATATGTGATTTAACTTGCCATTAGCAGCACAATTAGAGCCATGAGGCTGAGCTGAGCAGTGCCTCGGCCAGTTCTCTCTGCACAAACACTGCCTCCATCCTCTTCTCTTGAAGAGCCAGCACATCTCAGCTCTTTTCTTAGTACTTATGCAGAAAACAGAAGGCAAAAATGCAGCAAGCACCATGACCAAACATTTCCATAGCCCTGCAGTAGGCTGTGAGTTAAACCGAGGAGCTGTGGTGCAAGTCTCCTATAGAAAACTAAATGTCTCTGAGTTTATTGGTTTGGTAACAGAGTTGATGGACAGCGTGATCTATCTGGCTGTCCAGAAACATCAGACAGCATCAGGATTTGCCCTGTCCCAGAAATCTCTGCTCTTACAAAACCCCAAAGGGCATAATCTGCAAAAGGCCAAACAAAACAAGCAGCGGGTCAGAGGGCTGCAAAAGCTTTCCTGGCACCGCTGCTGGAGCGGCAGGAGAGTCTGCAGGAGGCACAGCAGGGCTGGCAAAGCTTTTCTCACAAGAGACAGGCTACCCACCCTTCTGTCTTCCACCTCTCTCAAGGTCTCGCTTCCAAGGATGTCTTATCATCTGTCAGCCCCGGCACAGCTCCGCAGCACCGTGCAGTCAGTCTTCGTCTGTGCAAGAGGCAGGTGCCGAAGTCTTGAGTCACCAGGCTCACATCCCTGCCACAGCCTGGCAGGTCCCAGGGAAGGAGCCCAGTCCCCATGTGTTCATGCTGCTCCTAAGGATCCAGGCATGCTCTCCAACCAAAGAGCGATACGTTCCAGGGAGCAATAAGACACCATTAGGAACAGCTCTTCCTCCTCAGCAAGGGTGACCTAGAAGAATTGCTAAAATGTGCTTTTCTCTGGGTTTTTGTGAGGGCTCTGCTGGCAAAAGGACAGGCTGCATCTTCAGGGAAAGAGGCTGTGGAGCGAGGCATTCATCCTGCAGACACAGGGGCAGAAGGCAAGGGCTGCTTGATCAGGAGTTGTCAGCAGGTTTTAGTTGGAAAGATTATGGCAGCGATTCTCAAGGTAAGGGCTCTCTAAGAAGAAAGGACAAGGAGGGGAAAGAATGCCCTTATTTCTATATTATCTTATTTCTTAAACCCCTTGTTATCAATTGCTTTGAGATACAGCCACGGATGTCAGCAGGCAACCAGTACTCCTTCATACTGGCTGCAAAGCGACTCTAAAACAGGAACCTGTCCCCGTCCCAGCGACCTCAGTGATTGACTCCTCGTTTTCTATTGCTCTTTATCAGGGATAGAGAAAGAGTAAATGGAGCGTGCACTGAAAAAAGAGAACAAAAGTCAACAGGAAGACTGAGTTATGTTACAAAATCGCACATCTCCGAGACCTTGATTCTTTTCTCAAATGTGGTTCAAATTGGCTAATGTGTTAAAAGATTTCTGGGGTAGAAAGGGTAGGATAGATGGACAGAATGCAATCACAAGTGCCTCATTTCTCCCGGAAGCTTTATTAATGGACAAGAAGCCCTTTTGCACATAGATAAGCCCAAAGCAAAGGCTAGCAGTAAGGAAGACAGAAGGAAAATGCCTTCCAGGGTCGATGCCTCCCTGTTTCACTGGCAGCCTGTCCCAGGTCCTCTCCAGGCTTCCCTGCACCAGCCCTCTGCAACAACAACCTCCCTATCACACATACAGAGCAACAGCTGATCTGTAATTAATCATCATGTCAGCTCAGCCCTGAACTTTTTCCATGTTAATTTCTTTAATTTATTTCTGCAATACTGCTAGTCTCATGACTTCACTTTTCTCCATACAATTGTAAAGGGGAAAGATCTGGAAAGAATTACACAGCCCTGCACGACAGGAAATCATTTCATACGTCAAGTCCCAAAGCCCACTTTGATCTGGAGAGGCTCACATAAACAAACACAAATCAATCGGTTGTGGTATTGACAGGCGACAGGAATTCTCCTGTTTCAGGCAACAGCAGGACCCACAGCCACAGTTCTGAGTCCCTGTACTGGGAAAAGTGTCCCCTGTCCTCAGAAACACGTCTCCTGTCCTCGCTGACTTGGATGGAGGCATGCCAGCTGCCATCAGGGGAAGATTTCTCCCTTGTCACACAAACCCATTCTGTGCAGAGCGCGACAGCAGCGCTGGGAACACGAACGCCCAGGAGCAGTTTCCTGAAGTGGATTCAGCAGACCTGGGCTCCGTTCTCAGCTGTAACCGCCTCTGGCCTGGGATGGCCTGGCCGAAAATGTGACACAACCCAGTCTGACTCGATTTAGTTCAGGGCTGCACACTAGCACCCTCTGCGACGCTGCTTTCCTCCTCCAGCCAACGCTTGTTAAGCCTCATCACAAACTGTAAACCTCAACCCCGAGTTCCCATCGCCGCCTCCAGCACGCCACCCAAGCGTTGTTATATCTTCTGCACGACTCAAGCAGATCATTTCATCTCAGTACCTCAGTTCCTCTAAGGGATTGTTTCTCTTCTGTTTCTTCATCTCTAGGATAAAATCAATCCCCAGCTTTAGGTACAGCATCCAGCACCGAGGGTCCCTGCCCACGCAGAGGGGGTCTGGCTGCGATGGCGATTCTAATACTCTCCCTGTTTCCAGGCGTGGATAAGCAAAGATGCACGAGCCATCTCCCCACAGGAGCTGCACCAGCAGCCGATTCATTCCCAAGAGACTTTTACATGAGATACAGCTTCCAGAGGCTAATGACAGCCCACGTGCTGCCGCAGCACGCGGAGCTGACCGAGCAGCTTATCACCTTCCCCTCAGCTTATTACACCTCGGCCGGCTTTGTATCTGGGAAAAAGGAGCACTGAGAAACCGTTTCACTCTGAGCTCTCTAGCAGGGCCCAGCATTGCTTTGAAAGCAAAAAGCTCAGATAGACCCAGGCGCCGTGTCCTCTGGGTCAGGTGGCTGCTTTATCTCCCCAAGAGGTCTGCGCGGGCAGCGGCAGCGCAGGAGCCCCACACACGTCTTGCCAGCGCAGTCACCGGTCCATTCGATTTGGCTTTTCACCGTGAGAACACGGTGCCTTTGAAAGATTCCCGATTACCAGCAGAAAGGTCAGGCAGCCTGTCAATGCTCTGAGCGGGCACGATCCAGGGAGCCACGCAGATGCTCCCCAGTCCACCTCCATCCCTGCTTGCACAGAGTGGACGCAGACAAGGAGCCTGACTTTACCCCTCAACCACCTCTGATTTCCCCAAATTCCCATCACCCAGTTTTGGGGAGGTGCAGGCACATGGTGAGAATGTTTATCCTGGGTAGGGAAGGACAGGGGCCAAAGCTGGGGCACAGCAGTCTGGCTCAGGCCACTGCACAGGGGAGTCAGAAGCGGGACCGGGTCGCTCCATCGCCCGCAGGGCACCAGGCAGGGAGCAGAGCCCAGCCTGTCGCATCCAGAGCGGCTCCTCCGTGCAGCGGAGCTGTGCTCTCTGAGGCGGAAGAGACTGCAGCTCCCCTCCGCACTCCGAAACCAGCTCTGTTGCCAGTTCCTTCCAGTATGTAAAACAAAGAGATGTCAGCTCCCAGTGACAATGAAATTACAGTTTAGGGGAGCCCTGTACCTGTCAGGAAACAAAGCCCTGACCCTCCAGGCTGTCTCCAGAGCTCTGCAGATTGCTCAGGCACCATTGTTACAGATTTTGTTTCTTCTTATGAACGTGGGAAGAGAAAATCATCCTCAGCCACCACCAGCAGCAAACAGAGACGTGGTGGAACCAGCCTGTGAAATTAATGGAAACGGCTTCTTTCCTCTGGGAGGAGCAGGGGAGCCTTCGGCAAAAGGGCTGGAAATGCAGAGAGTCTCCTGCCTTCTTCAGCAAGAGCACCACGACCTCCCGCACGTCGGGAGAGAAGAGGCTGAGCTGACACAGCGCCAGCCCCACGTCCTAACCCCCAGCTCTGCAGGTCCCCATGGGATGTGGCGCACACTCCAAAAGGAAAGGTAAGAAATGCAATGCCGGGGTAAGCAGGGCCAAGAGCTTCTGTGGTCCAGGGCAGCCCGGGGAAACCATCGGGGTCTGGTGCAGCAGGAGGGATGGCTGGGAAAGCGAGATGGGGAAGCAAAGGACATGGATCTAACTTGGGCGGGCAGCGAAAGCTCCACCCTGCTCAGTCCTCAGCTGGGATGAACTCCAGTTGCCAGCTCAAGTTAAGCCCAGGGTGTCTGGCTTTCTTTTTCCTTTAGCTCCAACTCAGCACTGACTTATTTTTTTTTTTCTTCCTCTAGTGAAGATCAATCTACAGAAACGAGCTCAAAGACAGAACTGCGTTGTTTGCATGCGCTTTAGAGACTCAATATAAGGCAACTAACAGCATCCTGGAGCCTCAGGCAAACTCCCTGCAGAGAAAACCCCAACGTGGTGTAAAGCAGCTTATTCATTGCGCCGTGCGGACCCCCCTGGGGCTGAAGACAGGCCGGGCAGGGTGGGCTCCCCTGCCCCACGCCAGCAGCGCCCGCGCAGGTAGGCTTCCCGCATCGACAGCGGAGCATGCAGAGGGAGAGTTTCTAATTAAAATCCCCCAGGAAACCGCTTTGGAAAGGAAGAAAAATCACAAATTACAAAATTCTCGACTGAAGCATTTCATTTTCGTTTTCTATGACAATAGAAGGAACGCAAACAATAGCTGAAACACTCTGATTGTCATGAAGCAAAGTGCCACGCTCGTTTTTCATCAAATGTGGTTGAACCCCATTAAAAAAGGAAAAAAAAAAAATATATATCCATTTCCTCACTTCATTATCTTCCCCCCCCACAGAAAGCCATCCCCTCCAGACAGCTCTCTGCCAGCTCCATTCCCAGCCCTGCCACCCCAGAGCCGCTCTGGCTGCTCTCCTCCTGCCTTCCTCCCCAGATCGGAGAGATTTGGGCAGGACAGACGCAGGAACGGGCCGTTCCCCACGCTGAGGGCCACGCGATGCCGCCATTCCCTCACCGCCAGCCCCACCGCAAGATGGCCGCCGACCCTCCAAGGCCTGGCCATGGCACCGCTGCCGCTCCCTGTCCAGCTACCAACCAAGCCCTCATCCCACTCCACAGGGGCAAAAAAGGGGAAAAAACAAAAAAAATTTTGTCCGGCATCACTGCTGCGAGGAGGAGGAGGGCCTCCCTTCCCACCATGGCGCCCGTTGGGGCAGCCCCGGGCCGGGTGACGGCCGTTTGAGGGGGGATTCACCCAGCCGTGCTCACTTACACCGTTACCGTGGTAACGCCCGCTCGGTACAGCGTGTGAAACACTCCATTCGCTTATTGATTGAGCCGCCGTCAAATTCAATCACAAGCGAAAATGGATTTTTTAATGCGACTATTAGCTGCTTTTGAAAGGCAAATTGAGTTCAGTTATACCGAGCCAGCCATCAAAAAACAATTTGCCGTCAGCCAGACGGTCCGGCGAGGCGCCCAGCCCGCAGAGAGGATGCTCGGCAGAGGGAGGCAGCTCGCCCGTGTTTTGGGAGACCTGAGGGGAAATAAAGCTTTTTTGAAGGAAGATGAGGTGCAAGACTGGGATTTGGGGAGCTATCAGGGACACTGCCCCACCTCTCTGCAACGCAACAGGGCTGGAAAGCCATCGCCTGCCCCGGGTGGCTCAACGACGGCGACAGGAACGATGGGGATCGTCACAGAAACTCAAGCTGGGCTTCAGGACGAGCAAGAACCCCAAGAGGTTCTCCCTCAACATCAGGGTGCACAAGAGAAGCCAAGATGAGAAGGATGCACGACCCAAGCGATCACAACGGGCTCCAGTCCACACCAAGCCAAGCCAGCATCGCCCACCTCCATACCTCCCCCCACCCAACACGATTCAGCAAAGCTCTTTTTCTTCTAGCAGCTGGAAAATAAGATTTTTCCCTCGCTGATTAGGGAAGCAGATTCTCATTACTGCATGTTAAGTGAGGATCAATATCGCAGCCAAGTCTGAAATCAGCCCTGTCTGGCGAGGTGCTGAGCACACCAGTTTCCCCAGTTTGAGCATCACCTCTGGGGGGCACAGACAGCATTGCCCCAGGATGGCTTCGCAGGGACCAAGACATGGTGGGACAGGACAGAGCAGCTTTTTCACTGAAATCTGAAGTTCAGACAAAACTACGCTAGATGTGGCTGGATTTGCCTGCGTACACATATCTAGATCTAAGAAACTCTATACGTAAAACACACTTAAAAATATATACCTTCTTCCCTACAGAGCTCAAGAATTATAATATAGTTCATTAATTATAAACACAAATTTTTTAGAAGCCCTGAGAACCTAAAAAAGGAGAACACAAATAAATAAAAATCCAGCTTCACTTTGGGGTGCCGGCCTTTCCGATTGTCCTCTCAATCCCATGAGCATATTTACAAGCATTACTAAACACTTGCAAAAGCAGCGCAGGGATTTCTACAGCAGCATCATCCAAAGAGATCTGCTTTCAAAGAGCCTCTGCTTCCTGCAAAGCTCGTAGTCTCAGCTAATGAGAGCTTAACCACATGTTTGTGGCAGATGAAATAGTATCATTTTGCAATTATTATCATTCGAACATTATTTATTTAACCTGCAGCCACATTATATTGACTGCAGAATTGCTGTCATTTTTACTTTTGATGGCTTTCTTATTGAGCTGAGCTTGAGGAATTGTGCTTGATGTTCCCAGCATGGGACAATTTTTCCCTGCACGTTCACCCTCTCCCCAGCCAACCCCGTCTCTGCTCCAAAGCTGGTGGTATTTGGTGCTGGCATCCCCAAACAAAGGGCTATTTGGGCTTTTTCACATCTTCTCCTCTGCCCCACCCTCCTCTCCTGGTCATATTTGGGGAATTAATCCATTCTTACCATCACTACAAAGCACCACGCACCAGAGTTCCAGATGCCCAAGGACTGAACGTGGACTTTCTGCCACCTTTGCAACCTCCCCAGCTGCTCTTAAAGCTCATATATAGGAGCTGCAGAAGTGTGGCAGCAGCTGAAGGGTTCTGTGCACCCCAGAAAGTCAAAATGTGGAGCTAAAAGCCTGCCTTGGGCTAAAAACCCTTCTCCAAGGGAGGCTGCAGGGAAGCAGCAAGGTGGGTCACATCCCTGTTTTTTTGCAGCAAAATAAGCACCCAGGGGGCATTTCTCAAGATCTGAACGCCAGCAGGGTTAAAAAAAAAAAAAATCTACCCTCCCTCTCTCTCGGCCTTGTTTTTTCTCACACATCCCTCCCCTGAAGCCTAGTGAGATGTATTCACACAACAGGAAATCCAACACTCTCCTTCGCCTTTTCTCTTTTTTCGTCTCTTTTAATTTTCCCCCAATGTAAAGGATGAAGTCATCTCTCCTCCGGTGATGAAACATCTGCCTGGAGAAGCTTGTAGTGCAATGCAACATATTTTGATCACTGCTACATCTAATTACAGAGAAGAGAAAAATCACAATGCAGGGTCTGGAGTTTTATTTTCCCCCAAAAAACCACAAGGCATCTGAAAAATAATAGAAAAGCAGCAGCACTGACAACCAGACCAGAGGCAGCTTCCCTATCAGCCTTGAAAAACAGCACCAAGAGCCCACTTGGGAAGAGAAAGGTTTCAAAGAGTGAGATCAGGGGAAGATGAACTGCCCATGCCACGGTCCCATGGGAATCAAATCACAGCCTCGGTAGCCTCAAAGCCAAGGATCACCCCAGCCAGGGCACGGTGACAGCCCTACACAGCCACCCCTGTGGGTTCACCAGCATTTATTCAAGGTAGAGCAGCACCAGCTTACCCTAGGCAGAGGCAGTGATGCTGCTCCAGAAAGAAGTCCCTGCTGTCTAGGGAAGGTCTGAAGGCATTTAGATACAGCTTAAAGCACACAACAGCAGTGGCAGAGCCCTCACATTGGCCTCGATCCCTGAAGAAAGCATGCTGACACCGGGAGAGGTCTCAAAGGCACAGCAGGCATCACCTCCCACATCCCCCTGCTATTCAGGAGGGGCTGATTGCTTCCCTTGTTTATCGCTTCGAAATTTCACTGTGAAGCATTAGTGGGGTGCAGCCTCCAGCTGCTCGAGGCTGTTGTTCGCCGCAGGAAATAAAGATTTGAGAAATTCAACATAAAGCCCTAATCACAATTGTTGCTATTTCCCTGTCTTGCTCTTCAAGCGCAAAGGGAGTCCGTGGCTAACCAGAAACAACCACCACCTCCAACAAGACCTCGCATGGCAAGAAACCAAACGCAGACACCTGGGGAGCCTGCTCAGCTGCTTTGCTGGAGATACGATGACAGGTTCTTTATAGCTCCTTACAGAAAGGCAGCACAAAATAAACAGAAGGCTACCTTCCTTCTGCCCTTCTCCCTCCCAGATTTCAAGGGAAAACTTGATTTCTTTCTAAACCGCTCAAGTTTCCAGGAGAAGAAAACAAAACTGATAAATGGAGTTTGGCAGCTGTTGGGGACAAGTTTAAAGCCACGGGAAAGTGGCCCAAAACCTTCAGACACTGCAAGGAAATAAACAGTTGACGGGAAAGATGCCCACAGACAGGCAGGGGGGTCTCAAGCCCCCATTTTCCTTCACAGATATTGGTCACCAGTGTTCTGCTGGCAAACTGGCCCCCATCTATTTTGCCAGCAAGCTCGCTTCCAAAACAATTGCTCAAAGGATTCCCAGCATCTTCTCCTGCTTAAGTGTGAAGACACTCAAGTGAGCAGCAGACAACAAACACCACACACTAATTTAATCCAAGTTCATCTACACACAAAGAACAGGCTGAAATAGCTGGAGCAGACCTCATCATCACTGGGAGAAAAAAAAAAATTATACACTTAGAAATCATGCCTGCCGTAGATGTTCTGGGCTGTTCCTGAAAGGTCACGTGCATCCACATTGTAGGTTTCCACCAAGTCACGGCTGTCAGGGAAAGAGGAAAATATGAGCCTAGGGCTTTCCAAGACTGAATTAGTCCTCTGAACCCTCCCCTTTGGGCACGTGTGCGTGGAGGGAGTACTCAGTCATCTCTGCAGAGCACCACGTGCTCCTGCTCCTCAAGCAGTCCAGATCTGGTGCTGACAAGGTCAAATGCAAGAAGAAAGTTCACCCAGGGCTAATGGCAGGCAGAGACTTGGAAGATTAGTCACCATCCAGATGTCCGCGTTTGCAGGGAAAGAGAGAAGTGCTGGGGAAAAAAATACCAGCTGACGAGGGGTGGAGGACATGAGAGATGCAAGCTGGTGTGGGACTTGGACTCAGTCACAGGCTCTGCCTCCGAGCCGCACGGCATCTGCTCTGCACACCCCAGTTCACCTCTTGATCCCCATCTCCTCCTGGGGCACTGGAACCTCTCTGGGGCTTGCAAGGGCAAGTTCTTCCAAGCGTGACCAAAATGCCCAAGTAAGCAAGGCTGAAGGGAAAACTGGTCCAAACCCTTAGCAGGACAGCCCTGAGAGAACGAGGGTTTCCTCTCAGCTATTTCTGCTGTCTTGCAGGACACAGGAGAGTGTTCCCGAGCTGATCCACCAGTCTATTTGGAGCATCAATGTTTGCCTAAGCACATAGCTCGGAAAGCTCCACAAATAGCAGGAGAGTTGCGAAGAAGTCAGAGAACCACAGAGCAAAACACACACAGGCAGCACCAAAGACATCAAAGAGTACGGCCAAAGGGGTCTGGACACCCCACAGACACATTTGCCCTCCAGAAATTGTTATTCCTGGTCCCAGTGCCTCTGTCAACAGCACTTTCTGCATATGGAAATAGGACCATACTCCTGCAATTACATGGCAATCAGAGGCAAATTACATTCTTGCTGTTTACTTTCAGTGTCCTTAATTAATCCGGTTATTAGACGATTAATGAAGCTTGTTTGGTGAAAAACTCATAGCATTTCCAGCAAGAGCTCGCACAGACACCCAGCTGGCATCTGCCTCTGCAAAACCAGCACACTGGGCTGGAGGCAACAAGTCCGACCCCAATCCCCGAGGCCAGCAGAGCCAGGGTGACACTCCAAACTGCCCCATGCCTCCGAGGGGCTCAGGGTTTGGGTTTTCAGTCCTTCTGCTCAAGCTAACCACACCACCTCAGCCCACTGCCCACACAACGATGCTGCTGGGACCCCAGCATCTGGACAGCCCTCTCCAGGAAAGCTGGGGTGGGCCAGAGACACAGACCCACCCTGGCTTGCTGCTCCTCTCCAAAGGCACCAGTGATCACACCAGCAGTTCCCACCAGTACGAAAGCTGCTGGAGAAGGCTCCCAGCCCCATGCAGCCGCTGGCCTTCATCCCTCCTCCACCACCAGCCAGCTCCCAAGACACCTCACCCTCCCCAAAGGTCACTGCAGCTTGTGTTTGGTTAAGCTGTTGATAATTAAGTAGCATGTTCATCTAATGATCAAATTGCTGCACCAGGAACATGAAAGACTGAGGAGAACTAATTAAGAAGCTCATTTACATACTCCAGAGTTTCCGGGTGCATGTATGGGGTTCCCATAGCAACCAGTACAATAGCTGATGGTGGTGTGTGGGTTTTATTGGGTTTTAAGTGCTGTTCCTTCCCTTTGTTATCCCCAGCACATAACAAAGGCTCTGCGAGGAAGGTGCTGTGACACCCAGCTCAGGAGGGGGATTTCTGCACAGTGAACATGCTGCAAGCATAGCAGGGGACTGATCCTGCTCACGGTGCTGGCAGAGCAGGTATTTTGGGGGTGGGTGCACAGCCTGAGGACACACTTGAACATAAATCCCAGATACTGCTCTATCAAAGAGACTTTCACGAGTTACTTTGGCCCCAGTTCCATAAGGAGCAAAGTTTTGCAGGGGATTGCACCAAATTTCACAGCATCCCAGCACCCAAGGACCCCGCATTAGGAGCTGCCTGTAGGGACCCCAGGTTGTCACTTGCAGCATCCAGGACGCTGTGGGATGGGGCAAAAACCCCTTAAGACTGCATCCCAGTATGGGCAACAGGGAAACTGGGCACATGCCAGTGGGGATGTCAGCTCAAGTCACACCAGGTTCCTAACGCGGGAATGCAGTCCAGCACCATGCTCCTTTCATTGTGTCACTTTTCCTAAGCACTAAGACATTTTTTCTTCAACTTTGTATTTCTGGCAAGAAACCTTTGCATTTAGATAAGGCATAAAGCCTGGGCTCAGATCTGAACTCTGCAGCAGAGAAGATCAACGTTTTAATGAATTAAATATATTCTAAACTAAACGTAACCTCTTAGCACTCAGAAATTTAAGCGAAAATAACTTAAAGAAAAAGCCAACAATCCAACTCATTTCAGCTCTCGCTGGCTGTGAACTGGCCACAGGCCAATCAATTATCTTGATTTTATTCGTTATTCAACTTCCCTCCAACAGCCAATTTCCAGGCTGTGAATTGTAGGTAAGCAGTTCCTCCTGCGATAGCCACACTCTCATTTCAGACCAGTTTGCAGGGGAACAGCTTCGCTGGGCTGCCTGGGAGCAACGCCTGGCCCCCAGCCACGCAGAGCGTTCCACGGGCTGCAGCAAGGCAGGATGCTCTGGCTGGCACATCCAGCGCCCGCCAGTGCCGGGGGGATTTGGAGGGACACGGCTTGTTTGACATCCAGCAGCATTTACAGATGCAACACAGCCCAAGCTGCAAGGAGCATCCCCCAAAGGCAGTGCAGCCCTGCCAGGCCTGGGAAGACACATTGAATTCCTCCCCGTTAATTTGTTATTGTGCAGGGAGGATGCATAGCAGGAGCTATGGAGCCCTGCATCAGCAAAGCACGTTTTGGCGCGGAGACCAGATGCCTGCAATGGAAACACGAAGACCCGG
>VZTO01027370.1:31274-53944 GCA_013400615.1 Syrrhaptes paradoxus
CCTGGCCCCCAGCCACGCAGAGCGTTCCACGGGCTGCAGCAAGGCAGGATGCTCTGGCTGGCACATCCAGCGCCCGCCAGTGCCGGGGGGATTTGGAGGGACACGGCTTGTTTGACATCCAGCAGCATTTACAGATGCAACACAGCCCAAGCTGCAAGGAGCATCCCCCAAAGGCAGTGCAGCCCTGCCAGGCCTGGGAAGACACATTGAATTCCTCCCCGTTAATTTGTTATTGTGCAGGGAGGATGCATAGCAGGAGCTAGGGAGCCCTGCATCAGCAAAGCACGTTTTGGCGCGGAGACCAGATGCCTGCAATGGAAACACGAAGACCCGGTGTGCGCACAGATGTTTGCTGGGGTCTGGGGAGCGGGAGGCTGCAGGGACGAGACCTCAGCTGGTCCTCTCCAGGCTGAGCCCACCCTGGGCTTGCCCAAGCCTGCAGGTTGGGGTGCAGATGGAGCAGGGCTACCCCTCTCCCAGGGCGCTGCAAGGAAACCGATGCTGAAAACCACAACAACCGCTGGTACTTCATGCATCCCACCCACACACCGTCATCACGCTGCAGTTTGTGGACATCCAAAGCTCTCACACCTCCACTTAAAACACTGCACCTTGCTATTACCGACACTAATACAGGAGATCACCTCTGTCCCCAGTCTACCCAGCATCCTGGAAAGATCTCCTGAGCTTTCAAGCTGGAACAAATCCCCCTCGCCCATCCAAAGCTTTCTCCTCCCCAACATTGTTTTCCTTTCCCCCTCCCCCTGCTTTTTTATTCTCAATAAAAACATAATTACAGGCTTTTAAAAAAAGCAAATTATAGTGACATACTTTAATTATCTCCAAGCAATGAAGGACTAAATTACACAGTCAGGGAATCGGAGGTTACCTAAAAATAAAAGCAACAAGCTTCATTAAATGCTAATTGCAGCTTTTGCTGCCGAAGTGAGATTTCAACACAATCTGCCATTGACTCGCTCGGCCATACAAGAGAACATTGGCGCTGGGGACAGACCCTCACATACATGCCACACACACATCTCCATCCCCGGCTGCGGGCTCCAGCCGCAGTGACTGCCTTGCCAAGGAGAAACCAGACAGTTGGCACATCCAGCTCCTCTCTGCCGCCGGTCCTTCCCCAGCCGCAGGGCTGGGGTGCTTCCAGCTCCTTCTGGGGCACCCATCACCCCCCCGAGACCACTCAGCGGCATCATTCCTCTGCTCGGCAGCACTAATGTGCTCATCACAGCTCTCCATGCTCCTTGCTGGCTTCCCACAGCCCAGGAAAATTAAATTCAAGGTCCTGATGCTCCAGGCCAAAGGTTCTGGCTGGCAGCGGGTCTCACTGGGAGAAACGCTTCCTAGCGCAGAAATGAGCTCCACGTGCCGCCGCAGAGCAGGTCCCCGCTGCGTAATGAACCGCAGCATCTGTCACAGCCTCTGCTGCCTTCTGCTCTGAGTGCAAGTCACACCTTGCTCCGAGCAGCACTCGGCTCCCCCGGGGCCAAAACGGGAATCTGACTCTCCCTGTGGGAGAGGAGCTGGATGGAGACCTGTGTCCGAGCAAGGAACCAGCCACTTTCTGCTCCAGCCCTGCTCTTCCCATCCTCTTCCTCCGGATTCGCCCACAAAGGAGCTTTGCTGGGACTTCAACAGCAGGTCTCCAGACCCGGGTGCTGCAGGAGCGATTTTTCCCCAAGTTAATGCTACAGAGAAGCAGGGGACAAGGTGGCAGGCAGACTGAGAAAATTACAGAGAAATTATTTTGGTTTTCTGGTTCCCATCAAGCTGACCCAATTATGTCGCTAAAATCCCTAATTTGCCTCTCACAGAAGAGAGTTAACGCCAGGCTCCACGCTGCTGCTGGGGAGATAAGTCCATGCACAGCCCCTGCTCCAGCCCCCAGCCCTGCTGCAGAAAAGGCGATGGGACCCCAAAAAAATTCCTTGGAGAAGGGAGCTCAGGAGAGGAGCTGGGGATTGGGAACAGCAGCCAAGGCCAACAGAAGGATCGAGGAGCAGGTAATGGAGGCAGAATGCACTGGCCCCAGTCTCTCCCCCCAGTTGACAGAAAAAGTGGAAAACACACAGGTCAGGCACTCAGGGAATTCAGGCAATTATTGCTATTTAAATTCAACAACTCTTCACAGAAACAGCAGAAAAAAAACAAAAAATCAGAGAAGCACTTTTAAATTGTATGGGATATGAGGAAGAAAAACAACAGCACCAATTCCAGCATAGGTGCCTTAAAAAAAAAAATACACAAAGTACAGAAAACCCCAGGAGTTCCCTCAGCAGATCACACGGTATCTACTCTGCTCTTCTGCTCTGCCATGGGCAACAGAATTGCCCTCAAAAAAATTAAGGAAAGCAGAAACCTGATCCTACCAGACAGCAGCCAGCTCCCAAAACTGCCCCAGCCGCGGCTATCGCCTCTCTGCAGGCGCCAGCCCCAGAGCCTGCCCAGACCTGCGTCACTCCCCATCCATCTCCATTGCTTATAGACAGCTCCCTTTTAATTAGCTTTCATAATCAAATAAGTGTCTAGAATTAAGCAGCACTGTATCATGAAACGCCAGATAAAATTAACCAGCCATGTTCGGAGGTCACCGCATCTGCCGCTGAAACGTGCCCAGCACCAGGAGGGATGCGGGTCCAGTTAGCAGCACACAGGAACGGTGCCAGCCAGGGGAGGTTTTAGCTGATTAAAAATGGGGCCAATTAAAATCCCGTTTCGAGACCACTGAAGCTGGATTTGTGCAAATATTTTGCATATCCGGTAAAAGAGCATCTTTATATCATTTTAGCTGAAGTCTGCAAGGAATAAGACTGAATCGCTGTAAAGCGCACTTACACCAAAATAAGTGCCCACATGAGGACTCTTTTGATTTAACACTCCACCAGATCCATCAAGAAATCAGGGTAGCTATTATGTTTAAATAGGGTCTGATACAAGAGGGGAACATGAATCTACTTGAAACCACATTTCCAAGTTTAGCCAAGTGACTTGTTCCCCGAGCACCAAGCCAGCACCAACAGCACCCCGTCACGATGTGCCACCCCAGCCGCGGGAGCCCAGACCTCACCGTCCAAAGCAGCAGCTTTCAGAGCTCCTGTGCATCGCCAGCTGCAAACAGCAGGAGCCAAAACTCTTCTGTCTGCACACCTTTCTGCTAAACACCCCGCAGCAGCACAGCCCCAGCAGCTGGCAGGATGAGCTCCAGGGCTGCTGCATTTCTAGGGAAGCAGTTTGAAGGCAGAAATGTCTGAGAACAAGGCAGATGCAGAGCAACAGCTTGAAGAAGTATTTGCACATGAAAAAAAATATAGTTCATCTAGCTACCGAAGCAGAGCAGCTGGATCAGCACAGCTCTCTGCATCCTGCCCAGGCAGGAGGCAGCATCCTGCGAAGACCATCTCGCTACCCCAGGTTTTCTCTTCCCCGCAGCCTGTCCAGCTCCAGTGTCTGCACCGTGCCCTGCAGAGCATCACAGAGGAGCAGGGGACAGGCGAGCCTGGGAGACCTGCGGGGTGGCAGCACCTCAGTCCCCAGCCACAACCCCTCTGAGCAACTCCGAGCATCCCTCCTCAGCAGCACGGGAAGGGAAGGGAGGGAGATGGAGTCATGAAGGCAGAATCAGCTTTTCCAGTCCTTGTCAGGCAGTGTTTGGGTTGGAAAGCTGCTTGTAAAAACAGCAGAGCAGTGTTTCAGAGCTACAAACAGCACCAGAGACATCAACTCGGGTTTTCTGAACCAGGTGGCATTTCACATCCCATCCCACAGTGATGGGTGCGCTGGGAACAGAGCAGGATTTTTTTTTTTCTCCTGAGAAGCTTTTTTGACAAGTATGATCTTATCAAAGTTTCAAGCTTTTCATTGTACTCCTTTTTTCTTTTTTTAACTCCTGCCTTCAAGCCGGGCTCTGTCCCCTCCATGCTGGCAGGGAACAGTCACATTCCCCATCTGGCACAGATCAATGGATGAAACTCCCCATGGTGCCTCCCCAGGGCACAGAGCCTGGGTGACCCCCCAGAGCAGAGCTGCAATTAACACAAAAAAGATCCAGAAATGTGCAAAACAAAGGGTAGCCTCACTTATACCCAGTAAAAGAGAACATACAGGCACCTCTGGGCCAGAAGCACCACATGCAAAGGGATGGGGAGACATCCCAGCACCCCATTGCCTCTGGGAGGTCAGGACACTGCTTTTCCTGGGCACCCAAAGCACCAAAAAAGCTGGAGGCAGCCCACCTCTCTGGGGCAGGCAGCAGCACCCTTCCCTGCCTCCCTTTCCCCCCTCCCATCTGCTCTCCAGGAGAAAAACAAGCTCAGACCATCCTTTCCCTCCCCAGCAGCACAGCCACCCCCTTTCCCAGAGCACAGGCTCAGAGACATCAGCAACAAACACACCAAACCTTCCAAAAAAAGATAAAAACCAAAATTTAAACAGCCACATACCTTGCACCCCAGGCTGCACCATCCCAAAGGGCTGGAGCCAGGACAACAAACCCTCCCTGCAGCCAGGGAGGCTGCTTTTGTTAGCTGGTCACTCCCTAATTAGCACTGTTTGGTCCTGATGGGAGGGTGGAGCTGGCCCTGCCCCTGATGGGTTAAAAAAACAACCTGGGAAATCCCCTCCTCGTGCTCCATCCCTCCAGCCTCAGCCCATACCTTGGGGAAGAGCAAAGGAGGAGGAATCAGCCCTTTGTGCCCCCTGGATCCTGCCCAACCCCTGGGCATATGCCCAAATGCACGGTGCCAGGGTGATGCTGAGCTCTCCTCTCCTCATCCCATCCCTTCACGTGGACCCTGTTTGGAGCAGGATGGCCTGAAAAGGAAGGACACCAAGCCCTGTCCTGTCCACTCGGCCACCCAAAATCTTCCCCGTCGGCCAAAACCAGCTCCTGGAGCCTGGAACGAACAGCGACCAAGAGACAGCAAACGCTGAGTGCAAAACCATGGTCTTTTATTAGAAATCTCCTCGTATAAAAATGATCATGCTCTACACAGTCATCGAATAATTCATAAACATCCAGGCACTGAACTTTGTTTTTTTGTGTGTGTGTGTGTGTTTTTGTTTTTTGACTGGTCAGTACATAAAGCAGACATATTTCAATCCATATGGTCATCACATACATTAATTAACCACCTATAGAAATCAGCACTTTGAACACAGTCTAGGTTTTATTTTATTTTATTTTGTTGTGTTTTTTATTTAAATTTTATGTATTTTTATTTATTTTTCCTTTTTGCAACATATAGAATTTGGTAGAATACGGGAGAGTGAAGAGGGACGGAGGAAGACAGGAACAAAAGAAAATGGAGGATAAAAAANCTGGTCAGTACATAAAGCAGACATATTTCAATCCATATGGTCATCACATACATTAATTAACCACCTATAGAAATCAGCACTTTGAACACAGTCTAGGTTTTATTTTATTTTATTTTGTTGTGTTTTTTTATTTAAATTTTATGTATTTTTATTTATTTTTCCTTTTTGCAACATATAGAATTTGGTAGAATACGGGAGAGTGAAGAGGGACGGAGGAAGACAGGAACAAAAGAAAATGGAGGATTAAAAAAAAAAAAAGAGAAAACAGAAGGTTCTGCACAACCACAAACAATCTCACAAATTCCAGAAAAGGGAAAAATGTTGGGTCTCTTTTTTTTTTTTTTTGCCAAGATACAGAAAAAAAACTCCAAAGACTTGCCAAAGTCCGTCACCTCTTCCCCGCGCTATGTCCCCCCTGCTCACCTGGTCCCCTTCCTCCGTGGGGAGGCATGCATTGTCATGGTGGTCGGTGGTTTATTTTTATTGTTTCTTTTTTTTTTTTTTTGCTGCTGCTGTTGATCACCATCTTTCCAGGGAGCTCTGCCCAGCGGCCCGGCCAGGAGCATGTCCCCCCAGCTGTCACCTCCCTGTGCCATCCAGCATCCTCCAGCGAGCGATGCGACTCGGCTCCCTCCCGCGTCGCGGCATCCTCAGCCTCCCTCTCTGCCCGGCAGTTGCGATCGCTGGAGCTAAATCGCGTGGTTGCTATAGCTGACGTAGGTCTGTTTGGTAGCCAGTGCTGGAAAGAGAGACAAACCTCCCATGGATCATTAATGAAATCCTCTCGCCCTTTCTGGGTCCCACCCCGTCACCCTGACCGTCACGCCAGGAGCTGCTGGAGGAGTTGTGATGTGGGGTTTGCTGATGGATCCAGCCAGTGCTGGCACTTGGGATCATTCCCAGTGAAAGCAGAGGGGCTGAGCCCCATGGTGGCTCTTGGGGGATCTCTAAAGACAGTTCATCACCAGGAGAGACCCCAAGATGTGACACAAGCCACAGGGAACGTGTTCCCAGGCTCCTGTTCACTTCCCTCAGCACCCTCTGACAGACAAACCCACGGGTGCTCCACCTTCCCAAAAGCTCAGCTTGCCCCAGCCCTGCCAGAGCACAATTCGGGGTCCATGCCGGGCACCCAGCACCCCTGCACGCTGCTCCACGGCAGCCGGGAGCGGAGCAGCAGGATACGGGCAGCACTGTCCCTCCCCCAGGATCCCTGCACCCGCGCTTGGGTGCTGGAGGAGGACCCGTATGGAAACCTGCTGTCACCTTCCAGCTTCCCCAGATGCACCAGCCCTTGGGATGATAGAATCATAAAACCATGGAAACTGATAATTTCATAAATTCATAGAACCCATGGTTTGGGTTGGAAGGGACCTTAAAGCCCATCCAGTGCCACCCCCTGCCATGGGCAGGGACACCTCCCACTAGCCCAGGTTGCCCAAAGCCTCATCCAGCCTGGCCTTGAACCCCTCCAGGGATGGGGCATCCACAGCTTCTCTGGGCAACCTGGGCCACNCCATAAAACCATGGAAACCCATAATTTCATAAAATCATGGAAACCCGTAATTTCATAAAATCATAGAACCCATGATTTGGGTTGGAAGGGACCTTAAAGCCCACCCAGTGCCACCCCCTGCCATGGGCAGGGACACCTCCCACTAGCCCAGGTTGCCCAAAGCCTCATCCAGCCTGGCCTTGAACCCCTCCAGGGATGGGGCATCCACAGCTTCTCTGGGCACCCTGGGCCACTGCCTCACCACCCTCAGCATGAAGAATTTCTTCCTTATGGAACGGGGTTGACCACACGAGGAGAGGAAGCACTGATGGCTACAAAGCCACCACGTGTCCCAGACTGACACCAGGGGAGCCACAGCAAAGCCAAGCACCAGGAAAACACCAGATAGCAATGCATCTTCCCAGCACATCACCTGCTCTTAGTAGCAGCTGCAGCTCAGGGAGACACAGCAGCAGCAGGTTGCATCGCCCTGCTTTGTCCCAGCCCTTTGGCCAGGCACGATGCTGTCTGAGATCCCCCCGAGATGTCCCCAGGTACCACAGGGCTCAGCAGACACACGGACACCCTCCAGCCTCACGGACAAGGGACCGACAGCAAAGCCCAAGACCCCCCCAGCAGCACCTCCACGTCCCCTGCGGAGCCTGTCCCCGCGGCACTGCGCAGAGGGGACACCCGGCAGCTCTCCTGCCGTCTCGGTGCCTCGCTGACAAATGAACCTCGCTGCAGATTTCAGGCCGGTATTCCCAGATAACAATTAGATAGGCCAGAAGAAATTAGAGCTGACAGAGCTATTTGTTAGCCGCAATGTTTTCATAGCCAATCTGCCCATATCAAAGCCCCGTGAATTATTTATTCTCTTGTTTATTTAAAGATACGTGACTCGCCAGCGACAAGAGTGAAAAATGGTCCCTTGGTCTGCACTGACAACCCCGCCGTGCCTCCTGCCCCCCGCACCGATGCCGTGCCGGGCTCCTCGCCTTGGCACACCTCGGGAGCATGCTGCCAGCCCTGTTTGCTCCCGTATTCCCCATGCGAGACACATCGGAGCGGAGATGCGGCAGATGGGAGGCTCCATTCTCCCTGCTCCTGGCATATGCGATCCTCAGAGGCTCCTGCTGAGAGTCCCACAGGGGAGAAGGATGCTCAGCACCGTGGAGATGCTGCGAGTCCCGCAGGGAGAAGGATGCTCAGCACCACGGAGATGCTGGGAGTCCCGCAGGGAGAAGGATGCTCAGTGCAGCGGAAATGCTGCAAGTCCTGCAGGGAGAAGGATGCTCAGCACCATGCAGATGCTGCGAGTCCGGTGGGGAGAGGGATGCTCAGCGCAGCGGAGATGCTGCAAGTCCCTCAGGGAGGATGCTCAGCACCGTGGAGATGCTGCGAGTCCCGTGGGGAGAAGGATGCTCAGCACCGTGGAGATGCTGCGAGTCCCGTGGGGAGAAGGATGCTCAGCACAGCAGGGAGCATACAGGAATGTTTGGGTTCAGGTCCCAGACGAGGTGCTCCCTGCGTCCAGACCTCCAAGCCCTGCTGCAAAGGGAGCATCAGCCCTTCGTGCTGGCAGAGCCCTGGCCGGGAGCTGTGTGTGGCTGGAGGGAGACACGGTCAGGCACGCACAGCCTCATGGCCTGTGACACTGATGGGGACGCTGGCAGCAGGTGGCTCCCCAGGACAGGGCTGGCATGCTCCCGGTAAGCCCTTAGTGGGGAGCCCACAGATCCTTGAACCCCTCCAGGGATGGGGCATCCACAGCTTCTCTGGGCAACCTGCGCCAGTGTCCCATCACCCTCCCAGTAAACTAATGTCAGTCCCCAGCAGGACCAGGTTCCCAACCCCGAAGGGAGCCACGTTACCTTGTGTTTCCAGATTTTCGCAGAGCTCTGATTTGGCCTCTCCGTTGGGGCGGAAACCTCCCTTCTGGGAGAACTTGTTGGACATGGTGGCCGCTGTCACCACTGCCTTGAGGCTCCGCTTGCGCTTGGGGACGTTCTGCTCCGGGTGGAAGAGGATGATGTACACCTTGGGCATGTAGAGCATGCCCAGGGACACCGAGGCACTCAGACTCACCGAGATGGTGAGCGTCGTGGTCTGGATGTACATCTGCAAGACACAAGGGCACGAGCTGAGACCCACCACAGCTCTGGAGGATCCAGAAAGGGTTCGACTGGGAAAGGAGAAGAGCCCTCCCAGCACTCACACACACCCTGGCAGCTCCCCAACTCCGAAACATCACCAGAGATGGAGCCCCCGTGCCCTCTTCACCCTCCTTCTCTCCTCCCCAGCACCCCCAGCACACTCCACCAGCTGCAGGGCAGGAGCTCTGATGCCACGGTGATGGGCACAGGGAGGACACCCACGCCCAGGGCACCCCCTGCTCCCCCGTCTCCCTCCAACAGGTAATTCCCACTCCCCAGCTGGCTCCCTGGGCCGTTGTCATGTAAGTCACATATTACACACCGACGTCGCCTTTCTGCCGTCAAAACTAATTTCACGCTCACTGTCCAGGACTAACAGTGACAGATGTTTTGCAAAATGAAAGCCCATTAATCTGACTGTAGAATAATCCATTTTTCTATGGAAAGCATTTGGCAGGCTCCTCGCAAGCCAGGGGCATCTGAAGCAGGCGGCAACGGGAGGAGAAGAGACCCCCTCCTTCTGCCCATCCCCACCTCTCCCCCCCCAAGCAACAAGGGAGGCGGGGTGGGCAAACCCCAACATGAGCATCCCTGATCCGTCAGCATCCCTGCTCCCGGTACAGGGCTCCATCCTCTCCAGCATCCTCTCCTCGACCGCAGAGCTCACTTGTTGGGTGTCTCCAGGCTGAGCTCTGCCTTCGCACCCACCTTTGTTTCTTTTCCAGCTGTGCTCAGATGCCAGGGCTGTTTTGCGTGCTGCTAACAAGGTTTTAGCAAGAGGCTTAAGGCAGTTTCTGAACTTTATCCCCTGGCTCAGTCACAGCGTGGTGCCCAGGTTTCTTCTGCAGCTGTTTCACACCCGGGATTTGATGCCATGCGAGGTGGCAGGACCTGGAGGAGCCCAGGGAAGCCCAGGGGGCTGCAGTGCTGGGGAGGGCAGGGGGTCCCCACATCCAGGACCTGCGGGTCCCAGGTGTGACCATGCAAAGAAAACAAAACACATGCACCCAAAGCGTTCCAACTCAACCCAAAAGAAAAAAAAAGCAACAAAGCTTGCTCTGAGTCAATGGAAATGTTTCATTTGTCCCCAGAATAAAACCTTTGCTGTCACATGCACTGGTTTGTTTGTTCCACCTTCTCTCTATATGCACGCAGAGTCATTCTAGGTAGTTTTTGGAAATAAAAATGTCATTTCATCAAGGAAAGTCAAAACATATCTCTGTGCCAGAATATCTGCTCCTTTTTTTATTCCTTTTTTTTTTTTTTTTTTTTTTNNNTGAAACTCCCCAGACTTTGCTGCAGGTATCCTGGACTTGCTGGGAATGACGCAGCACTGGGATGCCACATCCAGGCACCGCCACCCCTGTCCCAGGGACCGGCACAACTCTGCTCAGCACCAGTGTGACATCCCGTGGGACACAGCTGAGGCTCTGCAGCCCTTCACCTCCCAGCCCCCCGCCCTCCTGGTCCTCAGCAGATGCCTTTTGGAGGAGCATCACTCTGCAATCCAGCAATTTCCATATTTCCTGCCTCTGCAACGACTCCCACCCGTGCCTCGGGACCCGGAGGCGTTTCGGCAAAGAGGAAGGGAGCAGCTGAGCTGGAGCTCAGACACGACATCTCTGTGCATGCTTCCCCCACGCACCTGGGTCGGGGCTCCAGCCTCTGCCGAGAGCCCCAGTAGCACCAGTAACACCAGCTCCAGGCTCCCCATGTTTCCCTCGTTTCTCAGCCCTCCCCAAGCCCCTGCAGCACTTTTGGGGTCTCAGAAACAACCCCGTTTCCTGCAGCCCGCGCTAACCCCAGCAGCCTTGCATCATGCCACAGCAAAGCCCCTTTCCAGCTCAGAGAGAAATTATTTTTAGCCTGGAGTCTCACCACAGCCACAAAGCACTGCGCAGTTAACCTTCTGCCACATCAAAAAAAAAAAAAAATCTCACGATTTTGGTTCCTACTCTCTTAATTGGTTTCCAACCCAGGACCCCACTTTGTCCCTCCATTAATGACACCTGAGCTTCCTCCAGAGTCCTTCAGGACGTGTCCTACGGTTATAAAAGAAGTTCCAGCTCCCGGTCCAGCAGCATCCGCTGCTCCGTGGCTGGGATCACGGAACACAGCCCAGCGCTGACTCAGGATGATGACGCTGCGTCGAGGGACCGCAGCAACCCCAAATGACCCAGCACAAGTCCCGTCCTGCCTGGGGGGAGCAGCCCAGGCTCAAGGCACATCCCTGCACAGGTTGTGTTTGTCTCAAAGCAAATCTTTGCCATTAATTGGCAACCTCCCCTCTAAATCCAAGCCTGACCCAGCCAGGAGAGATTTTGCACCTTCGTCCTGGTGTTAGCACCCCATCCAGCGCTGCTAAACAAACCACCTTCGTATTCCTTCTTCTCTCCCTCTTTTCCCTCTCTGAAAGCAAATGTGATAAACAGGGAACCAGACAATGACACCGCTGTTCAGCCGCTGCCTTATCAGTGCAGGAAATTGGCTCTTTCTTTAGATCCTCTGTTATTGCTATTTCTGTAATCCGCTGGGATCGGCAGGGATAAGAGGTTCTTTTGAGAAAAAGCTTGGGGGACTTGTTAGAATAATGTGCCACCTCCATGCAAAGTTGTAGGCATGAGGTAAAGGAAAATAAAATAAAAATGGAGATTTTTATCCAGCTCCTCCGGACCGCCAGGCAGCCCT
Organism: Syrrhaptes paradoxus; assembly: GCA_013400615.1. Taxonomy (NCBI): domain Eukaryota; kingdom Metazoa; phylum Chordata; class Aves; order Pterocliformes; family Pteroclidae; genus Syrrhaptes; species Syrrhaptes paradoxus. Next base: position 42,948 of record VZTO01027370.1, read on the forward strand.
GGCTGCAGGCTCAGATGGGGTTGGGGCAGAGGTGCCAGGCAGCGTCAGGAGGTGTGGGTCCTCTCCACGGCATCCGTGGGACTTGAGCAAAACTCCAGCTGTGCTTTAAGGGGTGAGCAATGGCCCGGCCGATGTTCTTGGCTTTTCTTTTCCTTCTACAGAGCCCAGCAGGGGCTCGGTCCCGGCAGCACCGGGGTGAAGGCGAGGGGATCGCTCCCCACCGAGCATCCCAGCAGCACCAGCACCCCAGCATGGTGATGCCAATGCCAACACCCCGTGCTCATCCCAAGGACACACTCGGAGCCAGATCCTCTGCGCAGGCTCTGTAACGACACTTTTTGGACTTTTTTCTCCCCAAGACTGCAAACCAGCAGCGAAATCATCGAGGCAGTACCCAGCACCCGGCTCCATTATCCTTCAGCTGCAGCCTGGAGATGCTCAGATCTCCCATCCCACGGCCGAGCTGAAACACCCCCAAGCCCTCCTGGGATTGCTCAGCGGACGGCACGGCAGCAGCAGGCTTTGAGAAAGAGAGCTGCGTCCAAGGGGAGTTGGGAACATCACTTTTTCCGCCTCTAATCAGCTTGTTAGCAGCCTAATAACAGAGGAGCCCTGCGCATTACAAGCCCCCAAAGTGAGGCACAGCCTATTGTCGAATTGCTGCTTGACAGCCAGCTTTCGGCAGCCCTAAATTATCCCATGACAAGCTGCAGCGAAGAGGTGAGCAACCTTGCGCATAATCTACAATCATTATCATTTCCATCTTTATTACCCACAGTATGCCGAGCACATTAAAGAGGCTTTAAGGGAGCTTTTGTTTTGCAATAATTTCTTAAAAAACCTGCTTTCTTGTTAGTATCTCCCCTGCCATCTCATCAAAATGGAAATGCTGCAAAAGGCTCCATTTATTTCCTTTAATTCTCCTGCACTCTTCCAACAGGCTGGCTGGGTCGGGACTTTTTGGTTCAGCCAAGGCTAAAGGTGCCTGTGCAGACCCAGCTTCCTCCAGCTCCAGGGTTTGATGCTCCGACCAGAGCCAGCTCTCCAGGACACGGCTGAAATTCTGGTGTCCACAGCACAAGATCTCCCAGCAAACCACCCCTGGCCCTTTCGCAATCGGTGGTTCCCAAAGCCGTGGCGTCAGCATCATGGGGGATGCACTCCAGGGAAATAATCCCATTGGTGGTGGGTCCAGAGAGGGAATCCAGGCGGTGGGTGACCCCAGGGGTTTCCAGGGAATAGCAGCACCGAGGTTTATTCGGCACAGGCAGCTCAGGGCTGGCAGGCGCGAGCTGTTTGCATTTAGCATAAATGCGATTCTTGTTTTGGCTGGCAGGCAGAGGGAATTTGGGGCTCATTCATGAGAATTTTTTCTCCTTTGTTCTCACTTGAGCACAGAGCTTCATCCCGGCTGGCCTCGCTCCTGTGGGTACCAGCACCAGGACCACCCTCCCCGCCAACCCCGGGGGGACGAGGAGGACAGACAGACAGGTCGGTTCACAGCACAAATCCACCTCTGGGATTATCTGGCCTCACATGTGCTCTGTGCAAAGCAGCGTTGGGTGTTGCAGGAGACCCAAGCAGCCCAGCACAGCAGTTTGTCCGTGTTGCCAAACACGAGTGTTAATTAAAATCACAGCGAAACTCTCATCGAGTGAGAAGTGGCAAGATGCCAGGTGTCCCGGCGAGGGAGGGGACGCACCGAGGGGCTGCTCCGCTCCCTCTCCTTGGCCCTTGCCCTCCGCTGCTCCCAGCTCTCGGGGATTTTGGGGGGCAGGTTGGTCTCTCCAGCCTCAGCAGCAGGAAAAGGAGCCAGCTGGGCTGCGCTCGGTCCCTTTTCCCTGCAGAAATGATGCTCATGACACCAGGGATCTCCCCTGGGGACTCATCCTCCCCCAGCCCACCCAGAAAACCAGAGGGAGAGGGAGGGAATGACACAGGAAAGCCAGGAAGGGGAGAGTGAGGAAAACCAGAAAAAATGGGAAAAGGAAAATGAGGTTGGAGGCAGCGGCCTCTGCTCTCTAGCAGAGCACGAGGTTTGCAAACCCATGCTCCCCACCGCAGTTCCCGGTCTGGCAGGACCACAGAGAAGCTCCCTCCTTGCACAGGACACATCAGCCTCTCTCTGGCCCCATCTTTGCAGGGGGCCACCAGCCAGACCTCTCCCCTCTTCCCTTACCTTTTCTGCCGACTGCGACGTCCCAAAAAATATAGGGATGAAGGCTAACCACACAATGCAAGTGGTGTACATGGTGAACCCGATGGGTTTGGCTTCGTTAAAGGTCTCCGGGACCCCACGGGTCTTAATAGCGTACACAGTGCAGGTGACCATGAGAAGCATGCTGTACCCAAGCAAACAGATGAGGGAGAGGTCCGAAATGTCACATTTGAGGATGCCCCGGGCAAAGTGGGGGTTTGTAGTCCGCTGGTCCTCGTAGTCAATGACAGAGTGGGACGGGTCCACGATGAACCAGATGCAGACGCCCACGAGCTGCAGCGAGATGAGGCTGAAGGTGATGACGAGCTGGGAAGCGGGGCTGATGAACCGCGGGGCACTCACCGACTTCTTGCCCTGCTCGAAGATGCGGTAGATGCGGTTGGTCTTGGTGAGCAAGGCAGCGTAGCTGATGCTCATGCCCAGCCCGAGGAAGATGCGTCGCAAGGAGCACGTGCTCAGGTCGGGCTCGGCGATCATGAGGAAGGTGGTGGCATAGCAGAGGAAGATGCCCGTCAGCAGCACATAGCTCAGCTCCCGCCCCGACGCCTTGACGATGGGCGTATCGTTGTAGCGCACGAAGGTGACAACCACAAAGAGGGTGGCGATGATGCCCAGGATGGCGATGAAGACGGGCACCACCGCCCAGGGTGAGCTCCACTCCAGTTTGATGATGGGGATGGGGGTGCAGCTGGTGTGGTTCTCGTTGGGCCGCTCGTTGAAGTGGCAGCGCTTGCAGTGGAACTCATCCAGCTGGTACTGGTACCCGTCGCAGCGCTCGCAGTGCCAGCAGCAGGGAATGCCCTTCACCAGCTTCTTCCTCTCGCCCGGCTTGCAGGGCAGGCTGCAGATGGAGCTGGGGAGCTGGCTCCCGCCCCCCGGCCACAGCATGCTCTCCACCTGCGGGGCAAGACCACAACAGCCCCACAGATGCTCAAGTTGGGCATCTGTCGAGCATCCCTGGGACACGGGGGAATGTTCCATGTCTGCTCGCGGCAGCATTGCCCGGATCCAGCCCCTCGCCCCACCAGTACATCCCACAGAGGATGCTCCACTGCTGCTCTCATGGAAGCATTGCCTGGATCCAGCCCCTTGCCCCACCAGTACATCCCATGGAGGACCCCAGCCCTACCCAGCATGGGGACAGGGAGGTGGTGAAGCTCTCCATCAGCATTTTGGGAAGATTCAACACCAGAAACCCAAAACAAAGCACCTCCTTCCCTGGGAAACCCCCCTCTGCTCTGTTCTGCCTTCTCCTTCCCTTCTCAGAGCTGCAAACTCGATGCCCAGAGCCCGTGGGATATGGTCACACGTGCCGATGGTGGGTCACCGTGGCTGAACCACAAGTGAGCACTCAGGGGACACCCTCCCCTCTGGCTCCCCCCAATTTTAGCTGCCTATCTTTGCACCCATGGGCTCCCTGGCTCCCAGGCAGGTTTGCTACAGCCCGCGTGCCCTCGATGGGTGCAGGGGAGATCTGCAGGACCTTCCCCCTGGCACGAACCACGCACGGCCACACCGCTGCCACCAGCCAGCCCCCAGCCTTACCTTGAGGTGGAGGTGGTCGGTCCATTGCCCGATGACTTTGTACTCGGGGGTGGAGTTCCGGATCTGGTACTGGTAGATGTCGTAACGCCCCGGTGCGTCTCCGTTCTCGTTGAACGTCACGGGGGTCCCAGCGATGCCTGCAGGAGAGGGGGGCTCAGCACCCGCAGCACAGGGTGCCCTGGGTGATGCTGTCGGGGGGGGCTCTGGTTTGATGCTCCCCGCTTGGCGTGGGGTTTCTCACTGCTGGGATGCCAGAACGATGCCAGCGTGGGCACAGGGTGGAGGAAGCACTCCGGGAAAAGAAACTCAAACCCAAGCTGGTGCAGGGACCTCCTGGTATCGAGCCGCCGGCTGCCCCAGGAGCTGGAGCTCAGCGAGCGATGCCAGGCACCGAGCAGATTTACTCTTCCCTGAGTAACTCCGTTACACCGGCCAGATTACTGCTGCTTTTAAGAAAGGGGGGGAAAGCAGCTTTAAAGTTAAATCAAGTGAAATGTGCAGATAAATACTAATGAAGGAAGAGAAAAATCAACCAAGAGGGAAAAAATAAATAAAAGAGACACTGCAGAGGAGATCAGAGAGGAGAGATAAATAGAAGTAATAAGGAGGACAAGACAGAAAATGTTTAAGGAGATAGAGCAGAGGAAAAGATGCATTTCCAGAGGAGATCTGAAGACAGACAAGGACACAGCAGCGGGATTCAGCAGGACCTCTGCCAGTTGTGATGGGGGAGCGACGCAGGGAGAGGCCGGGCAGGCAGGAGGGCAGGGCGAGGGCAGGATTGCTGCGGGGTTACCCCCCAAAGGCTCCCAGGAGATGTGAACTTTTGCAAAACCACCCCATCTTTGCACCCAGCATTTGCAGTGCGAAATGGTAACACGGGGAAATTGTGGGTGCTGCTGCGTGACCCATAACGGGGGACACAACCTCAGACACCCAGCCCCACGGGACCGTTCCCCCCCACCGCCCCGGGCACGGACAGACCTGAGAAGTTGACGTTGCGGATGTACTTGAGCAGCTCCACTCCGTCCACCGGGTCCATGCGGGGGCACAAGCCCACCTTGCCGGGGCAGAGGTTCTTGTGCATGTTGTGCAGCGCGTGCCCCATGGCGTAGACAGCGTCGATGACGAACTGAACCTTGCCTTCCTGCTCGTACGAGGAGTCCTGGCCGATGCGCTCTCGGTCTGCGGACAGACGGAACGCAGGGCTGTCACCTCCCTGCCGCGTCCCAGCCATTCCTCATGGGGACACTTCTGCTGCAGCCAAACCCTTGCAAACACGCCTGCTCTGGGCTGAGGCAGCTGCAAACTCCAAGCCCATTCCCAAAAATACAAACCCATCGGCATCTTTTTCCCAGCAGGAAGCTTATGCTACCCAGGCATGGCTCAGGAAGGAGCAGCAGGGCAGGAACACCCCTCAAACAAACCCAAAGCCCTCCCAGAACAAACCCCAGGTGTATTTTGTGGTGCCAGCCCAAGGCATTGTCTGTCTGCACTGCCAGGGCTCAGGGCTCCAGCCTCTCCGCCAGCTGAAAGTCCTCCTGTCACCTGTATCCCCTGTCTGGAGGGGTCAGGAGGGACAGCTGGGGACACAGTGGCTCTCAGGCCAGCACACCAGGGAGGGCTGGGGTATGGAGGTGGCTCTGCAGGCAGGGGGAAGGTGACACATTCACTGGGGAAACACCCAGCCAACCTCCCTGTGAGGCATCCAAGAGCCCTCGGGATGTCACATCCCAGTGCCACGGGACATCTCCTTACTCCCAGGTCCCCCAGTGGGACATGGGCTGGGCTGTGACTGACGTCCCATCCTCACCCTACTTCATCTTGCCAGGACCTCCCACCATCCCTATCAAGGGACCACCCTGGCAATATCCATCACTGGCTGCATGTCCTCCATCACACACCCGCAGCCTCCTGTCACCCTGCTCCCCTCGTCACCCCCCGCCACCCTCCCACCCCCCCCAACCCCGCAGCCCTTCCCAGCCTCCCCAGCCAGCCCAGTTTGCAGGATCCCACAAGGATCCAGTAATTACCAGTGACAGCTGCCTGCCTCCCCTGTCACAACCCTAATGGAAATACAAACACGTTAATCATTTACAGAAGAACCGATTAATGTAGCACGCTGTTAATTACAGCTAAGAAAGCCTCTCCCATGGGACAATGCCGCATCGGAGAACCACAGCCCCTGCACCTCCATCACCGCCTTCCGCGACACGGCCGGGCTCCCCACCGGGCCACCGCTCCTTCGGCAACGGCGGAAGGGAAGGAGGGATCCTCACTGAGCCAAAGGCACAGCCTCCATCCTCCACAGAGGCTGAGGCACCCCAGAAACCCATCAAAGGGTGTCCAAAGTCAATCCTGGCTCCACCATGCAGGGATGCTCCGTGATGCGAGGTGGGGATTCATGGTGACAGCAGGGGACCGGGGCACAGAGCCCCTTATGGGCCAGCTGCGGTGGCTGATCCCGTCCCTCCGTGCTGCGGGGAGGTGGGATGGAGCCAGCGCTGGATGCGGAGCAAATCTCCGCCGAGCAGGGACATCCCCGAGATCTGCGTGCCCAGGGGTCCCCGCGCCGGGACGGCGAGCGGAAGGTGCCGCTGACAAGATGCTAAAGCAAATTGATAACGAACCGACCAACGAGGAACAAAGCTATCAAGGAGGGGAATTTATAGCCCATCCTTCAAAGTTATAAAAATGCTTTTGGACTACGTGAAGACGGCTCATGTGAAACCCGTCAAGTTATCCTTTCTTCCACGTTATTGACAAGGGCCATTAATCCTCTGCCTCAACTTCGGGCCCTTCCCCGTATTCATCTCTCGAGGCGCAGACAAGCCACTCTATCTTGTCAAGATAATTACACATTAAAAAAAAAAAAAAAGAGTGTAATAGACTGTCCAGGGGAGCCGAGCCCATGGGGATGTCCCAGCCCTGTCCTGCCGCCCTGCTGAGGCTGCTGAGCCCAGGGGACACATGGGACCCAGGATTTGTCCCTTCCCAGCTCCTCAGCTTCCTAGCAGCACCTCAAATCCCACACAAGTCCCAGCAGGTAAGATACACCACGCCACGATAACGCAGGCTGCAGAGGCTGGATTTTCCTCCCAAGCATCCCTCTGGCTTGCAGCGAGCAGCCTCAGCCTGGCACGGTGGGAGAAGCCGGCTCCGGTGCGGATGCTGAGCCATGGCAAACACACAGAGGTCCCCAGGGCTGTCCCTCGGGCACCGTCCCCCAGCCCCAGCTGGTTTTTGCAGCTGGGAATTAGGCTGGTGCACAGAGGGGACACGGTGGAGCAGAACGCCGAGGCTCGTGGTGGCACATTCCCGACACGGAGACAATAAATTTCCGCTAATCTCGCAGTAGATTAGGGCCACAAAAGGGATGTGACCCCGCTGATTGTAATAGCAGGGTCGCGCTTCGTTCTACACGGCTGATAATTAATTTTCAAGTGCGTGACGAGCCTCAGCGGGCACCCCTCAGAGGACAGGCGCAGCTGTCTGCTCCAGCGGTGGATGAGCCGGGATTAGCATCAATTCCCATCGCAGCGCCGGCTTTTGGCAGGAGCTCATGGAAATCGCNCGTTTGGTGGGTCCGAAGGAAAGCCGAGCGGAGGCATTGCTGGGATGCTCCTGCCCGCTCGGACCCAGGAGCCTTTTATTATCTGAACTCCCAGCCGAGCAGCGCAAATCCTCCCCATTGGGCTGGCTGGGGCATGCTGTGCTGGAAACCAGCCAGAGCCCCCAAAAACAACCCCATATGAAGAAGAGAAGGGAGAGAAGCAAAAACAGAAAGGGAAAAGAATATGAGAAATCACAAATAAAGAAGGAAAATCAAATAAAAGCTCCTCTCCCTGCCACCCACGCTGCTGCTCTGCATCTATTCGCAGCCTGGTCGGGCGGAGGGGAGAGCACAGAGAAACCCCTCACCCTGCCCAAAGCATCCAGCCCAGCTAAACGAAGGCCATTAATTAGCTCTCCTGGAAAATGAGCAGCCCTGGGAGCATCCTGCGGTCCCTGTGCAGGTCACAGGGTGGGGACACAGCCCCGAGCCATGCCCTGTCCCCCTGCCCTTGCCACCCCATCGACCCAGCTAACCCAGCACTGCCATTGCACCCCAGGACCCCCCCAGCACCTCCCCGGCTGCATCCGCACCTGGGTGGATGGCTAATGAAGCAGCAGCTGGCAGGATCCACCCCAGCCTGGCTGGATCCCTCCCTGGGATCCCCCACGGGACCCTGCCCAGCCCAGGAGGGTCGGGGATGCAGCCTGGAGGAGGGAGCTGGGAGGTGGAAGGGGATGCTGAGGAGATGCTGCTGCCAAAAGAGCCGGGAGACGGATCCTGCCCTGATCCTGATCCCAGCAGGACAGCCTGGGGCGGAGCACACGGACCCTCCGGGGACCATGGGCTGGTCTCAGGGACAACACGAGCGGCTGTCAGCGGGAATCACCCCAAAACCTGGTGCCCAGCCCTCACCCCTCGCCCTCCTCCCAGCTCTTCCCCACGCAAACGAGAGCCACGAGCTGTCCCCTTTGGTGACGGGACCCTTCAGTTTGGTTTTTGGGATGCAAAAGCAGCATTTCTCCGCATTTGGGGCTCTACCCAAAGCTGAAGCTTAGGGGAAAGTCAATTCCCTTGAGGAAACAGCCCCAAACGGGACACTGGCACAACCCACACCAAGCAGGAGCGAGCAGATCCGCGCCGGCAGGTTATTTGCTTCATCGGCGTTATTTCCCTTCTCCGTTTATCTGCCAAGCAAACGATCAGGAGATAATTTATTTGCTGACAAATTCAGATAATTTAAAGACAGTTCCTAGGACATTTGCCACGCTGTGGTTTCAGCTGCCTCCACTAATACCTCGGCCCTGAAATATTGCTGGTTTCAACGCTACATTACTATGAAGATGAAGAGATCAGCGGTTTGCAGGACCTGCTCGTGCCTTTCCCGCTGCTGGAGATTTCTCTGTGCGATCGGGAAAGATGAGAAGCTCTCAGCTACCCAAGGCCATGGCCACCGGCAGGTTTGCCTGCGTGCCCTTGCTGCTGACCGAGCTCACAGCTGTCTGCTAGCCACAAGGCTACCTGGGGAAGCTGCAGGGCTGGAAAGCCCTTGCAGGGCCACAGAGATGTCCCCAAATCATCGCGTCCCCAAACAGGGAACACCTGCAAGGGGAGGATGTGGAAGCACCATCCCTCTTGTCCTCAGTAATTAAAGGGGGGGAATAAACCCCTTAATGATCCAGCTTTCCAGGCACGGCCAGCTCCATCCACCCGCCGGCACGCCACGGCATACGCAGGCATCCCTCCCAAGGGAACAAGGGGACGTGCAACTGTCCCCAAGTCCTGCCACGTCGCAGCCTGCAGGTGTTATCTGTCGCAGGCAGTGCCAGGCAGTAAATCTCCCCGTCTCTCAGTAAACATGTCACCTCCCCGAGCCTCCAGCCGTCACCTCGGCGGCAGCGCTGTCACCAAGACAGATCCCCGGCTGCCTTGTTCACTACCTTCATCCCCAGGAGCATCTTTGAGCTGGAAACGGCTGAAAGTGAACAGTGGGGGGTGAGGAGGGGGTCTGGGGTCTGGCTCTGCCGGGATGAGGTTCCCTGCCCGGAGCGGCAAAGGGACACATGAGCAAAGCAGTCTGCTAATGGGTGCCCCGGGGTGATCACCTCCTCTCTGGGCACCCCAGCACCCTCCCGTGGGGTGCCCAGCAGCACCCTCCCCGCAGCCATGGGCTCGCTGCGGCCACAGCCCCAAGGCTGGCTGAGCCAGAGCCGGATCCTGACCCTCCGCTATCAACTGGTCTCATTTTTCTGCGACCACCCCAGATTTTACCCTGCTCGGGTGAGCCAGGAGCTGCTTGCAAGGGAGCAAGGATGTGCCAAGCGGCTTCGCATCTTACATGAGATAACGGTGCTTCTGCCAAGCTAACCACAACAGAGGCACTTGCCCAAACGCTGCTAAATGATGCAGAATTCAGCCCCAAAACCCCAAATCTGGGTGGGTACCTGCAGAAGACGGTGCCAGAGGAGGGAGATGTGCAACAAGCTGCAGAAGCACCAGCATTTCTCCAGCTTTCCCCAAATTCCCACCTTAATCCAAAAAAAACACGCTCACAACCAAAACCACCACGCATAGAGCATTAATTGCCACGTAGCTGCCTTGAGCTGGGCTGGCAGCTCCAGAGCAATAAAGACGTGGCTGAGCTGAAAGGCCATAAAGGGAAAGCAAGCAAAACTTTTCGGTCGCTTGCTCTGGGCTCTCCATCATCACCTTCACGTCCCCGTGCACCCCGATACAGCACCGCTAGCCCACGGCATCCCCACGGCTCTTACTGGTGCATTTCTTGATGCTGCTGCCCTTCTTCAGCGCGTGCCGGCTCAGCTTGCAGTGGAAATTTTCTTCCCAAAACTCCGCGAACCAGATGTTGCGGCGGTTGTTGTCCAGCGTCCTGCTGGAGAAGTAGCGGTCGAAACCTGCCCGGGGAAGAGGGGACGGAGGGGATAAATCCCAGGGATGGCAGAGGTTTAACATGGCCCTAAAATCCCCAGAGAGAGGAGAAGGGATTTTTCTCAATGGGGGGGGGGTCTAGGGAAGCATGTGAACGTGGTGGGTTTGTGTCCCAGCTGCCACCCAGCAAAGCTACAGGCTGGAAAAGCCACTCGGGGAAAAATACGGAGCTTTCACAGCCCCAACCCTGCAGTTAAGGGGATGCCATCACGGGGGGGAAACTGACCCGGGGGGAGCTGGGGGAACCCACCGAGTGCAGCCCCTTACCTCTGACCGAGACCCGCTTGGGCAGGATGGTGACGGAGCCCTCGGCCACCTCCTCCAGGTGCAGGACGGGGGCGATTTTGGAGCCCCAGCTGTCCGAGCCCATCCAGATGAAGTGACCCGTCTGGTTCGCCCTCTTGGCTGCCTCCAGCACCCTCCTGCGGGGAGAAACAACGGGCGCTGGCACCCGCCGGCACTGGGACACCGGCTTCATGTCCGTCCCCACAGAAGCGGGGACGATGGCATGGGGCAGGGCTCAGCGCTGGTGGCATCTCCTGCTCCGGGTGCTCGGCTGGCACTAAGCACAACCCGCTGCATACGGATCCACGAGGGAAACGATGCTGCTCGGCTCCCGCACCCCCCGTCCTCCCCAGCCTGGGCGCACAGGCTGCTTCTCCCACCTCATTTGCATTTTTGCTGACTGGTAATTGAATTTCCCCCTTAATTGCCCAATATTAGGAAAAAAAAAAA
>VZTO01027372.1:0-12881 GCA_013400615.1 Syrrhaptes paradoxus
TCTGTGATTCTATGAATATGAATGAATATATAGCAAACTATTACAAATTACTATCAGCAATCAATAGTACAGTATCAATCAATAATAGGATCAATCAGTATTGTAGGACAACCAATAACAGCAGCAACCGAGTAGCTGTATACTACTACACACATTACTACAGCTTACCATCAGTGAAGCAAACATCACAACATAACAGCAGATACACTGATGATAGATTACTTATATGTATCTATATAATATCAATACGAAGTGAATGGTACAGATTTCAGAAGAAGCCAAACCATCCCAAAAGGGGGGAACAAACAGATCCCAGAGGGGGACCCAACCATCCCCAAAAAAGGGGAGGACAGACTGAGCCAATAAAGCAGCAGGCAGAATCTCACTTCCAAAATTATCTGCATTACAGATGCTGCTTTCAGCTAGGCATCCCTGGGGAGAGCCCAACAGCTCATAGAAAGTTTATGTGGGATTCAACTGGGAAGTTCTCAGAGAGAGAGAGGCTCCATTTTGGTTAAAAATTAAGTCCTTTTTATATCACAGAGACATGAGGGAGTAGGACATTGAGCAGTCAATAGATACTGTTAATTTCTGGTTTTCACCTGCAACAACTCATAGATAATGCAATTTTCTGTTCCTTCTGAACAATTTTATTTTTTCAGGCTGTTTTCCACCTTCCCAGATGATAAATTGCCGTTACAGTCCCTTGTTTTGTTCCTGTAGGTGGTATCTGTGGATGTCTCTGGTTTCTAGGTACCCCAGCTGCACTTCAGAGGCCAGCTGCACTTTTCAAGGATGTTTTCAGATCAACAGTGTATTCAGTGGGGAAGTGGCTAAAAGATTAAAATCTCAAATTAAAATCTCCAAGTAAGAATGGTGAAATCAAGAGAAGGGCATACAGAGAAACATCCAATAACCAGGACTAGGCAAAAATATTTTATTTTAGAAATGCCAGAGCTCCAGCAAAATGACTCCGAAATGTTCTGCTCAGTTCCACCACTAAGCACAGTGCAGTTGCTGCAATTTTCCATCCTGCAAAAACTAAGCATGTGCATAGCCTCCAAGAACTCAGCAATGTCTGTACTTTATTTGATATTTTAAAGCTAAACATATGTATAAGTTACTGCAAAATGAAGACCAGATGTGCAAATGAGGGCAACCAGGAGCAGAGAATCTCTCTGAATTAATGAGCATTCTTATATTGAGATCCTATAAGCATTACCTTTCCCTCTCACACATTCAGGACGGCAGCTTCAGCCAAGTGCACAGCACTCTTCACTGGTCCAATCTGCTGAGCAAACATCCACCAGTGTCATCCGCAGTGGTTTGGTACTCACCGATGTCTCCGTATCTGTTAAATGATATTTTGGTTGCCAGAAATTAGAAGACAGCGCTGTTGATAACACAGCAAGGGGAAAAGTCACTGATACTGGAAAAAAGGAGGAATCTATATTGGTTAAAAATTACAAAAGAAACAGATGCTGAAATCTGTGACTTGCATCAAATACCCACCTGGAACTCTCTCAGTGGTCACTTTCACATGCTGGCTTGCCTTAGCACCAGATATGTTCCAAATTTCCAAGAATAAAAATGGAAATCTTTTGTGAAAATGCACAACTTTTGTTTTTTACTGTCCTTTTCACAACAGCACCCCCAATGTGTCTTACCCAGGAGAGCTGCCTGTTGCTGGTGAGCTCTCTGTAGAAGCCTCTGAAGCTGTTGACCATTTCTCCCACATCTCTATTGACCACATGAATAAAGAAAGCCTTGACAGCACGTATGACTGCAAAGCACATCAGAATTTACTGCCTCATTGCAGCCACATGCTTGCAACAGAATGGCTGTGGGCACTTTCCTCAGCTGATACTTCAAGAAGCAATTTTTTTTGACACTCTATGAATGTGAAGTATCAACATGGAACCCAGATCTGGGTGGCCACTGTCAATTTTGTTGCATGGCCACGTTTCATCTAGAAGCCACCCATCTGAAAGGAAATTCCCAGCAGAACAAATGCTAGATTCTGGCTGCTGCTCGGTCATGGTCTTCGACATGATCCTGGAGATGTCAAAATACCTCTTCTCCCATTGCTTAATTTGCCATCTAGAGATAATGGAACTGATCTCATTTGTGAAGGGTTTGAGAGTGAGAAATGCTACATATTAGATAATAAATGTTGTTGGGTAAGATGGCAGACGCCTTGAAAACCTCAAAGAGAGATGCTGCCTATCAGTAGATTTCTGCCCATTGTGGGGCGTAAGTGTCTTGGGACGAAGAACCAGCGAGGGTTGTGCTATTTTGTCGTTAAACCAAGAGCATTTGCACAAGGCAGCCTGGCCTGTCAAAGCAGATGTGCATCCCGCTATCTTCCTGAATGCCATTTGGCATCCCCAAGCTGTGGAGAGGGTACCAAGAGCATTTGCACAAGGCAGGCCGGCCTGTCAAAGCAGATGTGCATCCCGCTATCTTCCTGAATGCCTTTGGCATCCCCAAGCTGTGGAGAGGGTCATTCCTTATCATCATAATGAACAACTGAACTCAGGGGACATAGCTATTGCTAAGTGCTCTTCAGAACACTTAGTAGCAGTCTGAAAAGGCTGGGGCTGTTCTAATGACAGTGGCACCAGAGATTATATTTAGCCTATTAGTAATCTAGTTATTATAACCTCAAATCCACTGAAGCTATCGATTGAACTTCAGTTCAGTCCTGGCCAAAACAAGGACATATATGAAAAAAAAAATCTCCCCTTGCAAATGGTAGTCCTTTGATGAAGGTGGCAAGAAGATTAAATGCACAGATGTTGATGCAGTCACCTTAACCTGTAACACTAAATTGAAATGTAAATATGGAAACTGTTTCTATTGTAATGGCAGTCATACATTTACAGTAGTCATAAGCCAATTTGAAAGACAGAGTCATTCCAGAAGTGAAGAGGGTAATATAGAATGAAATCAAAACTCCAGTGAAAGTGATATGGGTCTGACCTTGTTCTAATAAGGCTTCTCAATTTGTCAGGGACCTTCCAGTAAACTAAAAAAAAATAAAAAAGGAAAAAAAAGAAAAAAAGAAGACAGCAGGTATGTCTGCTAAAGGTATCTAATTTTTAATTCTGTCAGTTGTCATACATGTTCATGGTATTACCAAACAGTCACAACATGGAGAAATAAAAGCTTGTTAGTTGTGAAGAGCAAGCACCTAGGCTAGAACTGAGAGGAAGGTGGGTAGAGGGATGTAAGGGATGTAAGTCATCTAGTCACCAGCTTCCACTCTGAAGAAATGTGAGCCAACGCTCTTGTCTTTTCCTGGGAACTCTTCGGAAGGGCAGAAGTAGAGCTGGCCTCCTTGCCAGGATTGAGCAGGGGCTGCAGTCTAGCACAGGCATTCACTGTTTGACAACACACCTTGAGCATCTCCATGAGCGGGGTATTCCACAGTTGCTGGAGGAGCAGGGAACCATCCTCACTGTTTTAATGATGAAGCAGTCAAGTGATTAGATGTTCTCCTTATTTGTGGGACTTTGATCATAGGAGTCATGCTGAACTGAGATTTATCTTTTTCTGTTTTTGAAAGGGCAGAAATGCTTCCTTACCCAGCAAACACAACCCTGGTGCTTCCAAACACTGAAGCTGAGAAGCACCATCAGCCATGGAGCCCCTGGAAGGCTGTCCCCAGTGAGAATAAATGTGGGGGCATTGAATGAATGGTGAATGCAGCAGCTGGCACCTGTTGAGGTCCAGGAAACAAGCGAGTCGTTAGCATGCATGGGATGGATTTTCAGGGCCAAATGTAGGATGCACAGATCTATTCATTTCCTGGTATGTACTTATCAGTAACCTCAGCTAGAAACTCAGTAACCCAGCAGCAGGGCACAAAAGAGAGGGGTGAAGTGCTCCTACTGGGAGCAGCTTTTTGATAAAAAGAGGAATGCTTTCACAGCAGTCAGCTTTGGTGTTAGTACATGACTGATTCATAAACAGGGGTTTCCCTTTTAAATTTCCACTCTGTTCCTCAGACCCTGCTGAGTTTGACTAGGTAACTACTGTCTCTTTTTAAAGAACAAATTAAAAGCAACACAATGGCCAACACATTTTTACTCACTTAAAGTAAATGAAATACTAAGAGGAGATGGACAATATTCTGTAAACGTACACAGTGATATGAATACTTTGATCCCCCAACTACAGTGGTTATTAAAATTTGACAAAAAATTAAGAGAATGTGCTCTCTTTCTGTACCGGGACTCCCAGCTAATACAAAGGGGCTCTGCTAGGAACCAGTCAGGGTGCGCTGACCAGAACCACCACAGAGAACAGAAGCAGCACCTGGTGTTAGCCTTGCTCTATTTCCAGTGCACACAAGGGAACAGATGCTCCTCAGTTCCCCTGTGTTTCTACCTCCTTTTCAAAGCAGGACAGAGAGATGACACCTGCTATGCCACACCCCTCAAACCTGCTTCCCCCTGCCCTGTGAAGGAGTGCAGAACTTCGTACCTCAGCTGCTCACCTCCATCCTTCCATCTCGCTCTCCTCCTTTCCCCTCCTTATGCTAAGGGAGAAGCAGGGAAGCTGTTGATGTTTCTCCAGCTAACGCTCTCCCTGTAAGTGTCAGTAGGGAAGAGTGCAGAGAAAAGAAGGAACCTGGTCCTTGAGCAAATACTTAAACCTGTGGCTGTGGGTGAAGTCCTGCAGTGGGTTCTGCTCTCAACTAGGCAACCTCTTAACAGCTTCTCTCACCTAACCACCACCTGTATAGGATCCAGCAGCAATCCAGGATTCTTGATCAGAGCCCAGATTTTCCACTCTAAGCCATTATATCAAAAATAGATACAGCCATCACATTCCCATCTACCATCTCCTCCCACCCTGTCTTGAAAAAGTGTCTGCAGGAGATCACGGGGGTTCCCATGGTGGAGTGATGCCAGCCTCCTGCAGTGCCTGGCAGGTCGATGGCAGTCTTGTACCAGGGTCAGGCTGAGGCAGGTGCCAGACCTGCTGCTATGAATGAAGGCACCTGCACTTTCAGGCACGTGCACAAATAAGAGTCCAAATACCTACTGCACAAGAGAATAGCTACGAGATGAATCACAATTCTGGACTTCAGCAGTTATCCACCCAGACCGGTTTATAGTGCCCAAATCAGTTATTCAAATTTAGGTCTTAAATTCCTTAGCAAGGTGTGAGAGTCTGGATCTCCTGTTTGCAATGTGCAGCCAACCGTGAGTGCTCCCGGGGTTTAAACACAACATGACCGTGTAGCAATAAGCAAAGTCTTGTGTGTTAGGGTAAAGTTGGCAAAAATACAAACATCTACAGCATCTTCACAGGAAATTTAAAAACTGAGAAGTTTATTGGATTGAACAGATCAAAATAAATAACAAAAGTGGGGGAACATTAAGTTTAGTTGTTTATATGCATTTATACCCATGGAAGCTGTGGATATGTTTTAGAATAAATAGTATTGTAGATGACTACGGCCAAGAGAGCATTCTGGCTCGTTTCTACCCATCAGCAAATTCCAGGAGACTTTTGTTTGTTTGTTTTTTAAAAGACCTGTCCAAGGCTCCTTTTCAGTAGTAAGAGCTACTCACAAGCCTAGTGAAATGACAACTCAGTGGCTGCAAGGATAAGAACACATAAGGTTCTTCTCATAATGCTTTATGCTAAAATAGAGATGTATTGTATCTAAATAGTAGGACTGTACACGTTTTTGTGTTTGGAAGTTTACTCAAAAATAGTATGAAAATATCCTTAAAATACTACAGCTTGAAACAACGCATGACAGCAACAATCTGCAGGCCTAGCACGCAGAACGGGTATCACAGGCTTCTGATGGACAATGGGGAGAGTACAGATTACCAGAAATTACATGATTGTTGTAATTAAAAATAGCGGAACATTAATTACATTACAGGAAATACTAACAATACAGTAACCTTTGCAGTTTGCAGGTTCTGCAAGAAGAATGGTTTTAGTGCTGTATTAGTTACTCAAACTAGCTCCTTGATCTACAGCGGCACTGAATACACCCATCAGGATTTGCCGTTTGAGTTACACTGGTTGTTGAGACAGGTAACATTCAATGAAGTTGAGAAAAAACATCAGCTATCACAAGAACAAATGTATAAAGCTCCCTGAAAAAACTGCGCAGAAGTCAACAGTGGCTGCTAATACCAGATAAAGCAAGGGAGAGGACGTGTGTTTGCCCTACGGTGTGGCCGTGACCACCAGCTGAGAGTCGATGCGGGACTTGCTCTCACAAGAATCCCAGGTCTGTCTGCCTGCCTGGCCCGGGGGTCAGTTTTAAGTCCAGCAGAATTGTCCTAGCCCATTCCTGCCAAGGACTTCTGAACTGCTCTAGAAAACGTCTCCCTTTTCACGTCAATAATGCACTCAGCATCGTGTATGAAAGTACATTAAAATAGTTTACAGAGGATAAAAATACACCCCAACCTCATGAAGGTTTTATTCCCCTCCTTTTCCCCTCAAGGCTACTCTGCTTTTGTCCCCCTCCCACCCCACCCCCTACCCAAATAAGCAGATGCAATCAAGGAGAAATTTATTTTGAACCAATTCTGCAAAACAGTTCAAACAATGCCATACTTTATAAAAATACTTAGTTACATAATTAAACTTATTACTATTTATATAAAAAGTGTGAATGTGAATTTTAAACTCTGTTAGGGTAAGAACCACATCAAGGTCTCCAGGTGAAACAAATAAAATTTCATAAACATACAAACTCTTTTGGAGAAGTCTTATAATACACAACCATTTACAATGAACATGTTCATTAAGTTAGTGTTTTATTCCTTTACTATACAAGTGTTATTACAATGAACTGTTCCATTCAGTAATTAAAAATCCAAACAACGCCAGTATAATTTTTGGCATTTTTAATAACTGTATTAATACATAAACTCATATGATTGTGTTATTAATTTTAAAATATTTAGAAAAAATTAAAATTCGCTGTATTTTTTGGGTTTTTTGATTTTTTTTGTGTGTGTTTATTTTGTTTTTCTTACATAAAGCCCTTTTAAAATTTGATAACCACAGATGTACAGGTGATGAGCGATGACAAGGGAAAATGAAAAACGATGGCACAAAGATCCTTACAAAGATCTGTTTGGTAGTTGGATTCAATGTAGTGTAAACCCATGAAGAATGCTGAGTACCAGAACTATATTATCAGCTTTTCTGAAATTCATCTGTTGGATAGCTTTACAATGATAATATGAATTCCAACCTGGTAGCTAAATAAGAGTTTAGTGTTTCAAAATTAAAGTACATAAGCTTGATCAGAAAGTCAAGAACCTCATGCAAATCGTTGAGTAAAAGACATGATGTTATTGCTTGATATGTCAGTAGCCAAAAAAATACATCTAGATGTAGTGTCAGCTGGGCTGAATGCCAGCAAATTTCAATGTCACTATACTTGGACAATATTAAATATATTTTATCCCTTTAGTTTTTAAACTTTCACATTTTCTTTTGTTTATCTTTAGTTAAATAATTCTGTAGGAAGGGCAGAAGTGGGAAGAGCAACTGCATGTAAGTGTGTCTTAAGAGTTAAGAAAAGCAAAAGTGCAATCAAATCCCTGAACTAGTGACAGTTAGCATTTGTGGCACCCACCCTTGTTAACACATATAAGCCACACACAACAGTACCAAACCTGTCTCTGAAAAAGGACTAAAAAGTGGCCATTTACCAGCTTCAGTATTGCTTCCCTAGCGAGATTTGTTCAGGTAGTCTTCCCATACAAAAGCTCGCTGTTGGATCGGAGCTTAAAAGATTAAAGGCTTTCCCCCTCTGATTGTATTACATAGCTTCAAGTTCAAATCATCATACGTTATCAATACAATTTTATAAAATATTACCTCATTTTCTAGTTACCTTCATTATTCTTAATTAGCTATGCAGAAAGAAAAAAAGAAAAATCTCTCGTGCTACTTTCCAGTTATACAAGTATTAACACAGTGCATTACGCTTTCTAATTTCCCTATTGAGGTCTACCAAGTAGATCAAGTTTGTCATTCACTGTTCCAATTTTGCTTTTAACCTGCCTACCCTAATTAAGTCCATGCAAGAGGAAGCTTATAGGTCAAGACTATATATCAAACACAGTTGTACCATCTTTTTTGGGGGTGGGGTGGAGGCCACACACGTGTAATTTTGAACACAGGGAGTTTTACGGAACTGGAATAGAATTGCTTGGTCCCACAAAGTTCTTCTGCTTTAAAAATGTCCTACCCCAAGATCACTAATTCCAGACAATTCCCTCTGTGGTAGAATGATTATCAAATGTTGGGAAAATAAAAGATTTGAAATATTGGGTCTTCTGCTACTGTTCACACCAACACTCATTTTTCTACCCTGTATTTTCAGTAAGCTTCCTTTGGACCTCCTTTGGACCCTGAAAATAAGTTGTGAAAGAAGAAAAAAAAAATAAAAACATGTCATTGGTAAATTAGATTATAACACTTTAAAAGTGGTTTTGTGCAACTGCATTATGAAATTCCAGTTTGCCATTAAGAGCATGCAAAGTAGCGAAGATTTTCTTTCCTTTGATTCCTTACAGAAATCAGGAATTCTTTGCAAGTCTTTTACATTTGGCAGATTTGTGCATGTTATATAGACTGTTGGCTTATAAATTGTCTCCAGGCTGGTACTGTGGTTCTGTAGCAGTAAAGTAGTCCTCCAAGAAAGACTGTATATATTCAAATGTTGGTCTCTCATCAGGGTCCTTCTTCCAACACAGTTTCATTAACTCATGGAGAGACTCTGGGCAGCCTTGTGGGCAAGGCATTCTATATCCACGTTCCACTTGTTCCAGAACTTCCCGATTCACCATCCCTAAAAGAAAAGCATTTTAGCTCTAAATGACATTATGCAAAGAACAGTTTCCAAAAGTTTTTCAAGTGTCTCTCCAGCTGCAATGCATGTGAATCCACCACAACAGAACCGTTAATGAATGCACTTTATGATGAACGAATTTGTTACATTTTGCATTAAATATGTTTTCTGAAAATTATTCAATCACACTGGTAATTCCTCAGTACCTGGTCCTTCTGCCATTTGTATGCTTTCTCATTTGTACACTTTCCCACTGCCTTGGGCTCGTCCTTTCAAAAAGGAGAGTCAAGCACAAACACCTTCTGCCTGCCTTAGGTCCCATTCAAGGACCACTTAATTGGAAATCAAGCCAAGGAAAAGGCATTTTATAGCTAAGAGAACTGCCTTGCAAATTCCATAAAAAGCAAAATATCTGACCGAATATGTTACATATGTTTAGTTTCAAAAACTGGGTCTAGCAGGTCCACTATACTGAGGCTTCCTGTAGCCTGGGAACATGTCAGAAGTAGAAATTTCAGGAACAGAGAGATAGGAAAACATCAGGATAAACCATTAATCTGAAATGAACAATCAGTCACATTTACAAATGCTACTATCTTAAAACACTTAAAAAATACATGAGAGAGTTAATCTGTAAATAAAACAAAGTAACTTTGTGAACAAAGGAACCAGTGAAGCATGACTAAATTTTTGTCTCTGCTTGTCAGCTGTGGGCTCTGAATGAAGGCAAAAGTACAAAAGGTAACTTCAGAAGCACAAAATACAACAAAGAAAAAATAATCTTTTTTTTTTTCCTCTTACCTGGATATGGCACTCTCCCCTTTGTTACCAGCTCAGTCAGTAAAATTCCGAATGACCACACATCTGACTTGATTGTAAACCGACCATACAATGCTGCTTCTGGAGCAGTCCATTTAATTGGAAATTTAGCTCCTACAAACATTGGGAAGACAGATACTCAATTTTACCTTGCTTATACATCAGTTGCTTACATTTCAAAATATTTTAAAAAGAATACAGCACTCAAATTTTTACATTTTGCTTTGCTGACAAAGTTCAAGGTGGTTTAGTATTTTAATATTCCAAACTGGAAACCAGTTTCAAACTAGGGCAGCAACTACTGCCTACAATTTTTGGAAGGACCTAAGTCATCCAGGATTCTTAATTAAATAAGTTTCAAAAAGTGGGATGATCTTCACAATCTGATGAGCAACCTCTGGAATCTCAGTTCTCTTCAAACTGTAGCAAATTTACCCAAAAAAAGAACTAAAAATGTTTTTGGAAAAGATAAGCAAACTGCCAGATAAATTTGAACATTAAAAAGTTTACTAAAATTGCACTTGGGTGAAGGTGACACCTAAACATACCTGTGAAAGCACACTTATATGCACAATTTTTATTCATGCGGATAGAATACACAGATATTCTGCTAAATGTAAAAGTTCTAAGTAATTTGAAGGTAACTGATCTTATTTATTCAGTAAATAAATCAGTCTTACCTTGTCTTGCAGTGTACTCATTGTCCTCTATTAACCTTGCTAAACCAAAGTCTGCTATTTTACACACAAGATTGTCTCCTACAAGAATGTTAGCTGCCCGGAGATCCCTGTGGATGTAGTTCATTCTTTCAATGTAAGCCATGCCATCAGCAATCTTAAAAATAAAGTTTTATTAAAGATTATTTTTTCATGACTGTATACATTTCTCCCAAGCATTAAGCTGTACCCCTATATGTTAGCCCATTGTGTAAGCATAGGAAGTATAGCATAGCAAGAGCTTGTGACAGCACTGATTAAAGTGTGTCTGCTAATGGGGAATGAGGCTGTTTCTTTTTGACAAATTACAAACCTACAACAGAAGATGTAGGACAGAACAGCATACAGTGGCCTGAGTGGTCAATATTTACGTTTATTTGATATCTTATATAGTTTTAGATCTCTTCTCTAAGCACAAAATACAGTTTTGTTTGGTTTATACAACGTACCTGAGCAGCCATGTCAACCAGCTGTGGGAGTTTTAAGTATTTTCCTTCGCCTTCTCTAAGGAAGTCTAGCAAGCTGCCTGTAAAAAATGACACATTTTGGGGAAAAAAAGGAAAAAACCAAAACATTAATTTGAGCTGAAGAAAAGAATGAGATTTTCTTTCTAGATATCATGATTTACACATTCATCTCCCAAAATCTGTGTTTGAAAACCCATCATTTAACAGAACATAGGACTCAGTGACTGTGCCTGTAGTTGACTCTGCCCTGAACTAGTTAGTACAAGTTTTATCCAAGTATTTTGGAATCCATTTAAATAACTCAGATAACCAAACACAATAAAAGAGACTGCCACTTGATGGTTATATGGCAATACATAAGGCTTTTTCCCAGTATTCCTGGTATCAGTGCCCTTCCTAGTTGGACCTTTTTCCACAGTGAGATTCAATTAAAGAACAAAAAACCTTACTTAATTTTTTCTGCCATCTCCAATTATATACTACAGAAATTATTCTGAAATTGTCACTTTTATTTTGTTGCTTTTTCTTCCTTACAGAGGAAGACAAAAGTATGTTCAATTCTTTACGATATNATTGGGTACTGTGCAGTTCTTAAGATGCCTCTTTTCCTTGTAAAAAGACAAAAAAAAAAGGAAATAAAAAATTGTTCTACTAACTTTCAAGTATGAACCACCAAAGAGGCTGTGTGATTTTTGGTAAAATGTGAGAAGTTTTTCAAATGAAAAAAGAAGCTTCCAGTGGTGTTTTGAATGCAAAACTTAGACAAACATGTAAGTAAAGAATTGAAAAAGTACTTCTACTGTTGCAAGGTAACATCCCAGTTCCAGCTTTAATCTTTACTTTTTCTTAGGCAGAATGCTGTAAAGCACTTTTTTTTTTCCCTGAATACCTTGCAAAAAACATGACTTCTGAACAATGAGAACTGATTTTGCACAGCAGCTTTAAGATCTGACAGAGAAACTATCTAGTGTTATTTAGGAACAATACCACCACCACAGAAGGAACTTTTTATAGTTCCTATTCCTTTCCACCTTTAAAACTAATACAATGCTTAAAAGCCCCATCCAAACAGGAAAAACAAACCCCATATATTTGTGGCAGAGTACTGGACACAAGCAGCCACTCTCTTGGACTTTTAACATTGTTTCTACTTCCTACAGGATAGCAAAATTTCTCTGTGAGGTGAACAGAAGTCTGCATTTTATGAAACTAGAATAATTGTCTTGAAAATCTACTGCTTCTTAGCGCTAATATGCTTATGATGTTTATTTCTACATTCAGCCTAAATCTTTAAATCTGTTTCAGCAGCAGGGAGAGGAGGAAATGAAATAAAGCAAGGGAAGAAGGATGAAAGACTGAAAACAGGGAGATAAAGGAGGAAGTCTGGAAAAAAAACCCAAAACTTTTAAAAAATTTACTATTACACTGCTTAAAAAGAAAAACTGAAAAAAAAAAACCCAAACCTAACTGATTCTGTTGCTGTAAGCATGACTTGTCTACAGGCAGGCACAGCCTCATAATGATAGTCCCAGCTATACCATCCAATTTAAAAGTAACAGGCAGTACAAACTAAAAAATAAGGAGAAAAAAACCTCAATCTTGTACTTGGAAGATTAGCAAGGATGACACAGACATGCAAAAAAAATCATGCCTCCACCCACAATCTAAATCAGAACTATTTCAAGTAGGTCAAGCATTGCTCCTTTTAATTTAATCAAAATTACCACTTGTCCTCCAATCAGTTTAAATCTATCATTAATTAAATACTTAATTTGTTGCTGGGATCTTAAATAATGTTTTAAATGCAGTATCTTCAAACTATTCTGTCGCACACCTTTTGTCATGAATTCAGTGACAATGTAGATTGGTTCCTCAGAAACAACAGCATAGAGTGGAACAAGTTTGTCGTGTCGTAATTTCTTCATAATCTGAGCCTCCTGCAGGAAAGCTTCTGGCATCATTGTACCAGGTTTTAGTGTCTTGATTGCTACTTTTGTGGTTCCATTCCATGTTCCTAGAGAAACAAAT
>VZTO01027372.1:13123-23392 GCA_013400615.1 Syrrhaptes paradoxus
AGGCATCTTTTGCTAGTCCCTGTGTTTGTGGTTTCACAGTGGGACACACAGTTGTTAGCTTATGACACAGCCCATCGGCATGTTCTGGAAAATGGAAAAATAAGGTTTGTCGTTAAACTTGTCACTGGGGCAAGACTACATTAAAAGCATCCTAATGTTGATAAAAAAAAATTAGTCCATTTACTGTTTGTTAAAATTTTATAATTGTGAGTTTAAAAAATAAGCTAGAAATGCAGTTTTTTTTCCTCACGATAGGGACAAGGTAGCACTGGAACACTAGAACTTGGGCTTACCTCTGTAGTGTTTCACCAACTTCTGTAGAGATTCAAATTGTGCTCTGGTTGTGATATAGTATCCACCATTGTCAAGTTTTCTGATTTTGTAGTGTTTCACATTATCACCTCTGACCTCATCCCAGTCACGTATGGAAAGGGAGTAAGCACCTAGGAAACAAGCCAGACTTGGTTCTTCACCAAAACTTTAAAAACATATTTAACGTATCTCCCCAGCTGTCATTATACACATACATGTGTGCACATGAATACGTGTAATGTGACAGACATAGAAATGGTCATTATGTCCACCTTGGGGGACGGGTGGGGCGAGAAGAGAGACATATAAATATACATACCTTTAGTGGTTTCACTCTCTCTTACTAAGAAAATACCACGCTGGTTCCCAGGATTTAAAAGTAGCCTTTCTGCATCCTTCCTGCCCATCTTACCAAAATACCACCTAGAAAATGTTAAAGGAAACATATGTAAGGAAAAGCTTCCCGTGCTTTGGTAATCATGTAAATAAGAGATTTAGAAATCTCAAGCATTGACTGGACTACTAATATCCCAAAGCAGTTACAGATCAACAAAAGTAACGACATCCATATAATCAAAAGATTAAGATGACCTATTTCTGTAAGACTCTCATTTCAATTGGTTGCAAAATACATGTAGAGACGGCTCTATCTGCAAATACTGTGTTTTTCTGATGGTTTAACAATGGACTTAACAGTAACACCTTCCTTCTGGTTAAGAAGTTCACAGGTCGTGCTGAATCAGATGACACACTTTGGTAACACACTCAAAACACTGCAGCAGCCGTAACGATGTTCTGTATGAAGTTTTGGCCACACGTTAAAAAACAATATTTAATGCAAAGTGGGTGTAAATATCAATAGATCACAGGTTCAGTCAGGTTGGAAGGGGCCCTTGGGAAGTCTCTAGTCCAGCCTCCTCCTGCAAGCAGGGTCAGCTGTGAGATCAGACCTGGCTGTTCAGGGCGTTGTACACTCCAGTCTTGAAAACCTGGGAAGATGGACCCTGTACAGCCAACCTGGGAACCTGTGCCCCTGCCTGGCAGTCCTCAGGATAAAAAGATTTCTTCTTATACCCAGCTGGAACCTCTCCTGTTTCAACTTCTATTACCTCCTGCCCTTCTGTACCTCAGTGGTGGGAGCACTTGGAAAAAAAATGCCCATCATTTAGAAACAACCCTGTGGTAGGTATCATTTATCTCTGAGTAACACTTCATCTCTTTTGCATCCTTCTGATACTGAAAGTACACAGATGTTCTAAAACATTTGCATTTTTTCTTTCCTTAAGTTCTTTCACAAACCGAATTTCTTCTTTGATACTCCCAAAGTGTGCTCATCCTGACGGACAGGCTGCACACAGCTCTGTCCTGAGCCAGTGAGAATTTTAAGGTTCCCCTCCCAGAGAATCCCCAGTCTTCGGAATAACAGTTAATTCTAACGATACCCGACTTTGATTCCCTGCCTCAGGAGTCAAAGTGATGCACAGATGATTTCAAACATTTTCATTTGGGACTGTCATAGCGTCAAGCAAATCTGGCTTAATGAGTGTTGGGAGAAGAAAAGCAGCATTGGAAACTGCTGCAAAACAATGGTTTTGCGGGTGGAACACTTTGTGGGGGAAAATTGTAGGTAAGAAGGGCTCATTTTGTCAGCCTGTGAACAGAACGGCTTGTGCAATCAGTTGGGAATTTGAAACTTATTCTGACTTTTATTGTGTTTACCTTTGACTGTTTAAGTAGATGTGATAAGTTAGAAGTGGATATGAGCATATATATACTTGAGACAATTTGGATGCAACCGATGTTAATGAAGCAAACTTGAACCCTAGTATTTACTTCACATGAAAATGCCTGCTTCCCAGACTACTATCACAATTTACAAACTATATCATAAAGTGTTATTTTATTTAATCACCTATAAAATAATAGTAGGGTTTACTTGAGATTTTAATGAGCTTTAAACATTTTTATTATGACATCATTCAAAAGCTACACAGATAATATGGATCCTGTCACAAGCAGTTTTTGCTATAAATGCCTTCAGGCTTAGAGCACTTAAAAAAATCCTAACAATCTGGGGCTGTGTATTGCTTTTGCTCTTGTAACTCCAACTGTAGTCACAACACAAAACCTATAAACGCTATCAAAGCCCAGGGCTAACAAATGAACTCTACTCCAAATGCTGTGGTGGTATTTAATAAAATTAACAGTGATTCTTTAAAATAGTCAACTTGAAAAAGCTTCTTCACTCATCACCCCTCATTGTCACCTCCAGTCATCACACTACGACAAATCCCACCACCCCATTTTGCCAGTCTTTAGGAGTAAATACTTTCTTTGCAGAAACCTCATTCTTGGTTTCCAAAGGGCCATTGTTTCCATTTAACCACCACTGCAGCTGTAATGACGACATGCTTTTATTGCATAGCTTAAAAAAAAAACCTCAACGTTTAAAAAAAAAAAAATCAATAATTTTAAAAGCTGCTGAAACTCAAGGGCATAAAATAACAGCGGGTCTTTGATGCAATCACTTTTTAATAGCAAAGAGCCAGGTGAGAGCAGCAGCAACATGCTAAAATCTCAGCTTGAGATTCAGGAAACATGTTGGAAATTGGGCACTTTTCCCAGAAGCGCAGTGGCAAAAACAGAAGTGTGCAGATCGTGTATCACGGAACTGCTTATTGGCAGTACCACGCCTGTGTGTTGAAGCAAGAGCAGCAGAGCTCTGTACTTCTACTACAACAAATACAATGAATCCCCTGGAACAAGTATAACCTGAAACTGTACCCCAACTCACAGTTCCCACAGTAACTTTATGTGATTCTGTAAGTGCTCTGGGATCTTTGTAAATAAGTGTAGGAAGTACTGGTACCCAAAGCAATACAATTTTCCCAATTCACAGTAGTCCTCAGTGTGCCTAACAATTCTGTCACCAAAAAGTTGTTATAGATTAATAGATTAGCAATAACTGTCCACACAAATGTTTTTTTCGAATGTAAGATTAGGTGCTACCAAGTTCATAGCTGACCTTGAATCAGGGTTTGGCAAGCAAAAATAAGAATAAAAACCTAGAGCTGATGGCATGTGAACTCTTCAACTAAAAACCATCCATTTTTTCTTTAGATGAAACACAATGCATGTCTCCCAGCTCTTACATTCATTATTGCATTCTCCCATCCTTTTTCCTTTATCCTTACATATAGCAAGCACACAACACATTCGCATGAGTGTCCACATCACACTTACTAATAATTATACCTTTGATATCATCCAAGTAGCATTGCTATCCTTTAACTAGTAGTATTATCCTACTTTACCCTTAAATGTTACATGTACTGACAAAGGAATAGCATCACCACAGGATACAAAGTGTAGGACGGATAATAAGAACAGATTGACAGGATACAATGTCTTACTCTTCTGCTTGAATGGAGTCTGCAGGAGCTACATAATTACTTGGGATGTAGCCTGTTTTTCCTGTAGCAATGGATCTTGCTTCCCACCAGTCTCCTTCCCTGCAATGCAACATCAGTTACATCTTCCACATATAAACAATACATTGCTCTCTAGCAGCTATAGCACCCTCACATATGAAAGGTAGGTTAAATTTAGGTAACACGCTATTTTAATTATGAAAGCATCTAAAATAGCACTGCACCTAAATATATTTTTCTTCTCATTGTAAGCAACACAAGTGCCTCTCAGTGGAATTTTGTATTTTGAAGGGTTTTTTGGTATTTTGGGTTTCTTTTTTGGTTTTTGATTTTTTTTAATGTCAAAGGGCATTTATCTATATATGCAAAATACAAACCTGCAACAAAATGTCTTATGGCAGAGATGTGTAAACAAACTTCCCAGTTCTCCAGCCTTCCTCTGCCTTTCCCACATCATTCTGCCTGTACACTGACAGTGAGCAACAAAGGAAGCAGGAAGACAGCTAATAAAGTTAGGGAACTGGATGAATGAAAACAGCTATATGTGCGAATTACAACTATTACCGCAGACAAAAGCTGCATGTAAAGAAATCTTCAAGGTGAACAAACTATTTCCTTTTCACTAGACTTCTAGAAATCAGGCTGTAATACTGTAATACTGCTGCAATGCAAAACTGCTCAACTATCTGAGTGTGGATTTACTCTGGAGGGCAGCTCGATGCACTTCTATGGCCAGACATGACAATTGCTTATGGCACTCGAGGTGAAGTGCTGCTGGCTGCTCCCACCTCCTCATCTGAAATAGAAACTTGTCAGAGAGAACCTGCAAGGTGCAGAGCCTGAGATGGGGTCAGACAGCCCCCATCTCCACCTCTGCATCCCCAGAGGGGGTAGCTGTGCCTTGCTGCAGCAGGGAGTGGAAGGATGCTATCCAGCCAACCGAGGAGGAGAAGGCTTGGGGCTGTCCCCATCGCTACAGTTCTACATCTGCACCCAAACCCTGACATCAGCCTGAACGTTATTGTCTTACCAGTATCAATATTTTAACCCCATGCTTATTGAACACTGCATGCATTCAAAGGAGAAAAAAAAAAAACAAACAAAAAAACCCAATCTACTCTTCACTGAAATAGGATACACAGATTTCAGGAAGAGTTGAGGATCTGTTTATTTGCAAAAACAATCAAGTGAAGTCTGTGAATGAGAACACTTACGTGTTATTTATTATTTGGAACCGTTCACCTTTCTTAAATGAAAGGTCATCTGTAGTTCTAGCTTCATAATCATATAAGGCCACAAATACAGTAACACCACCTTAGGAAAAAGAAAAAAAACCCGTATGATATAGCAGTAATGCTGCAACACTTGATTTAAGGACTTGTCCATGTAACAACTCATTGATTTTGATTTGGAAGCAACTGAACACTCTGGGCTGTATCTCATTTTGGAAGCTGGATCAATAATCAGCTCATTTCTTAAGACAAAAGAAAGCCTATAAACAGAAACCCTAAAAATATGCTTCCATACCACAAAATGCAGCTAGATACATCACTGGAAGCACATTAATAATTAGAGCACTTATGTACAGAAACCTACACAAAACATCAGCAGTAAAAAAAGCTGTATTCCTTACTAAGTTCGTTTGCTTTTAAGAAATGCAATTCTAGAAGATCCTACAACACCACAACCGTGAACCATCAACCAGTAATTTTTACAGAATTAGTTTCTTGAACTTAGCTATAAATAACTGATGTGTTCCCAACTTTCTGGGGTTACACATCAAGATCTACTCAAGGAATTGAACCAGAAATAGAAGTATTCTGTTGGTGACAAAGGCATTTCACTGCTTTAGGACTAATTAATTTTTTTTAATTCCATCAAGTCTCCCCATCAGTGGAGAAGACCCTTGCTGAGAATGATCCATCAGTAAATTACTCTAGAGAACATGGACCGAGATATCTCATGGGATGAGCAGCTGCACTCCACCAACTGTAAGGAATTTTCTTCCCCATCCCATTTCTGGTACAGGGCACGCTGTTGAACAAGTCCCACAAACAGGATACATGTGTGAGAGATGGATGTCAGGGAGGCTGCTGTACTTACAGTATGAAAACAACTTCTATATTTAAAAGAACTGATCTACAAAACTGGGTTACAAGAGAAAGGGGGAAAGGAGAACAGTCTATATGAGATGCACAAGCTACGAGCAAAAATAAAGAACTATGCACCATATTTTTAAAGAAATAGAAAACTGTAGATGAGCAATTCAAAAAGACTTTTTAAGCTCTAGAAATGCTATTTCACAGTCTAATGGACATGTAGGAAGCCTCAAGACAGTCCAAGAAATAAACTATTTTTAAATGCATAATATTACATCCACAACACGCGCATGTAGGTACCAGGATATACATGGGAAATCACCAACAGAAACATGTTACATCTAATTTTAGATCTTACAATTAACATGACAGTGATCAGAACAGAAGAATACATAATGTAACAAGCACTGTCTATATCTAATATGCTTTTGCAATGTACATTTTCTGACATAAGAGCTCCTAATCACTTAAATATTTTCATTTGATTTAGTCTCGTCCTGTGATCACAGTGTCTCAACAGGCCCCAGCTGGAAACGAATTTACAGTTCCTCAAGGAAAAACAGAACAAAAAATCCCCACAGGAGGTTAGAGTAATTGAGGGGTTTTTTTTGAAGTGTGATTTACAAACTGAATTAGAATATTCCATAGAAGTTAACAGTTTCTAATCTAACTCAAAAAATCAACACAGTTCTACCGATTTTTGCCTACATTACTGCATTATTTTGATGACAGAAACTACCACACAGAGCAAGAAAATTGTGGGGATACATACCATATTTGCACAAACAGAAACCAAACGTTACAGAAATAAACCATCCCCAGAGAATTCTTCAGATGAAGAAAATCAATACTCTCAGGTCACAACATCGCAAAAGTTTTTAACTGCATATAAAGAACTAGGAGACTCCCAAGAACTTTGAAACAAGCTGTACAACATCTAGAAAGATACTAATGTGGTAACAAGAGGGATATTAATTCCTCTAGACAGTGTAGCACTAGTGAAAGTAATGGAGTCAAATGTAAACCACATAGTAAGAGAATTATCAGTAATTGTCAATATTTGTGTACTCTTAATTATTTTTAAAGAAAGAATTGGAAAAGCTAACACATAATCATCTTCTAGTTTTGATTTCAACACTTCAGCTACCATAAAACCTCTTTTTATTCTCAAGTGTCATTTATTAGCAAAGAATAATAAAATACTTCAGGAGAACAGCATCAGCACAGAAAGTTTTAAACACACAGATACTGCTCAAATGATTTTGAAGTCTCTTGCAGCTGTTGTCTTTGTGAATCACTGCAAGTTAATCTAGTTTAGCTGTTCAAGCTATTTGTGGTCATAACATTTCCCTGAAAGGTTATCCTTTCAATAGGTCAGTATTCCCATCTTCTAAGCTAGGACTGGTTTTGGAGAGAAGATTTTATTTTCTTGTTCAGCATGAGGACTACAGAGCACTAGTGCTTACAAAGCTTCATGGAAGGCAAGAGCAGTGGTCTCGTTTTCTGTTTTGATTTTCAGTAATATTCTATGAATTCAAAGTATCTGATGACTGAGAATGTGTAATATAGGAGCAGTGTGACTAACTCAGATTTCTTCTCATGTTCTGCTCTAGAGCAATAAAAGATGGCTCAGCTCTTTTCAACCTCACTACAGACCATGATGACAACCGTATCATCCGTTTGTCAGACAACACTGATGGACTGGANCGGAGAGATTTTATTTTCTTGCTCAGCATGAGGACTACAGAGCACTAGTGCTTACAAAGCTTCATGGAAGGCAAGAGCAGTGGTCTCGTTTTCTGTTTTGATTTTCAGTAATATTCTATGAATTCAAAGTATCTGATGACTGAGAATGTGTAATATAGGAGCAGTGTGACTAACTCAGATTTCTTCTCATGTTCTGCTCTAGAGCAATAAAAGATGGCTCAGCTCTTTTCAACCTCACTACAGACCATGATGACAACCGTATCATCCGTTTGTCAGACAACACTGATGGACTGGATAAGCACTACCGACAGTCATGTCCTGTTTGACAAGCCCATCTATTCTCCTCTCTTGGGAAACAAAGGGCCACAGAATGTGACCCAGTGTTCTATTTGTCACAAATACAGAAAGCTTACAGACAGATGAAGTTCATCATCTTATTCATTCACAAAACCACACAATTTTGATTGATCTGAAAATCAGTTCTGAATGTATGAAACAATTGCTGGTACTTTTTTTTTGTTTTTGTTTTTGTTTTTTTTTTTTTTNGTTTGTGGATGGGCTGGTTTTACAAAACAAGGAGGAGTAATTACATATGCAGTATTTTACCCAACTGCAAAACAATCAAAATCAGCCTGCCTGCTGATAACCGAATCCACACTGATGAGATATTAGACTATTTTTTCATGAGAAATCTCTCAGGGACAGTCAAGAGAACATCCCTTCTGGTCTCTGCAGTAAAGGATTTGTGGTGTCTGGGGAGGGACTACCTCCCTGATGTCTGGTAATACCCTGGAGTGACAGCATGCGCTCCTGGATATTCTCACATGAACAAAGAACCAGATCTAGTAAGAAGAAATATATAGAGGTTCTTGGAGGAGATACAGATTTCTTTAAGCATGATAAACTTTACTTAGCGGAGCTAAGGAATAAAAAGAAATGCTGCCCTAATTTCATTTCTGCGTATGTTCATCCAAAACAGGGATTCAGAGCTGACTCAAAAATTTTGAGACAGGACAGATGCTCATTTTAATTATTTGGTTTTTAATGAACTCTCAAAAGGGATCATTACCTGACAATTCATATTTGGTTTCTTGAATTGCTTAATGTCAAAGCCACAGTGGGTTTTCATAGATCTCAAATTTCTTGTGTTTAAAAGATTTTAAATGCCACTGTAATGAAGCAAACATTTAAGCACTGTAACTGTGCTAACACTAGAGGTTTGTGGAAAAACTAGAAATGCACTAATAAGGAATTATTTACCATGTTTTGTGAAGTGTCTGTGCAAAGCTTATAGAATAAATTAATCTTCCTTCTCTCTCTCAAAAAAATCCAGCAAAACTACCAAAATTAGCCATGTGCACAAAATCAATGTTTTTGTAATGAAGTTTTAAAATTTTGATATAAAGGGGAGTTTATAACAACAAATGTGCATGTTCTTTTCAATGCCGTATCTTCAGAGACTTTATATCTCAGCGAAGAAGGTCTCTGTGCCTTGTAAATTCTATTTGTGCATTTTCAACTTTGGTTTTAATATGGCCACCAGGAATAAGAACTCTGCTCTTTCATTTCACATACACTGTTCATATAGTAATTTACACAGCATATACCACATATCCTGTTTAGCTTTATAAACAAACAGATTCAGTGTTGCATTAATACAAGTAACAGTTAATCAAATAAGTCTGAAAATCAGTTTTAAATATCAGTTCCCGGAATTCGAAGTGATTTTTCTTCTGTACCTCTCTCCAAAAATTCAAAACCATAATCCCATGTGCATCCCTTCAACAGCTTGGAACTTCCAACACAATTTTATCAACTATTCCCATCAGTGCCATTAATAAATCTTAAATTTGTGTGTGCTGTGATCCTAACTGTCCCCCCAAAACCAAAAGACCCAACCCCAAGCCTCAGTCACTAGTGAATATGAGCTGAATTATAATCTGAGCAGTAAAGATATTGAAAATCAGAAATCCCTAAAAAGCAATTTATTTTAAATTTGCAATTTATTTCTGTGTGGCAAGGGATCATTGTACTATTTTGAATATGACTCTCAAGCTATAAAAATAATAATAATGTAATAATTTTATGTAACACTCACCTGTTAAAGTACTAGGATATGGACTTGGCACAGCTGAAAATGAAGATGATGCTCCTCCAAAGGGTGTCATTCCTGAGGGCCCTCCAAAAGGAGTCATGGAATGACTATTAAAATTAACTGCTGATCCCTTTATTGACGGTGACTGTGTTGCTTGGCTGGAGTCTGATCCATAATGACTGACATGGGAAATAACAGGTTCTGGAGTATTATCAGTTCTGTATTTCATGGCTGGACCTTTATCTTCTTTGCTTTTAATGCACCCCATGGCTACTTCTGTAAGAATGAGAGAAAAAAATTGAGTTCATCTCCATGTTGTGATTTCTGATAGTTAACACAGAAGATTCCCAAAAAGTTACCAAAAATGTCAATTTATTAATGTTTAAAAAACCCCAAACAACCCCCAGCAATTGCTACCACGTGCAGACTATAAACACCAATAAAGAAGTGTTCTGGAACAAAATCTAAACCATTCCCAGACTAGAGAATACCTAATTTTTTTCCCTTAAAACATCACACACTAACAGCACATTGGGTTATTCTTCATGCCAGTTCCTGGGTAGACTGTAAATGGTTTAAAAAAAAAAAAAAAAAAAAAAAAAATTAAAAAAAAGGAAAAAAAAAA